>CM039610.1:30703827-30726767 GCA_022457205.1 Saccharum spontaneum | reverse complement strand
TGCCGTGAAGCTAACCAACAATCCGGTTCAACATCAAAGAACAAAGCATATTGATATTCGTCATCACTTCATTAGAGATCATCAACAAAAGGGTGACATTGCTATTGAGAGTGTGGGCACCGAAGATCAATTAGCCGATCTATTCACCAAGCCACTTGATGAGAAGAGATTTCACAAGCTAAAGAATGAGTTGAACATAATTGACTTCTCCAACATGAGTTGATGCACCTCATATATGACATGCCTTTCCTTCGAGCCCCAAGGTACAATTGGTTGACATGTCATACATTCTATGCTAAGAACTTGTTTAGTGCATCTAGTCATAATTTCTTATGTTCTAGGCTCATTCATGAAAATCAAATGAATTTGAAGTTTATATGGTGCCACTATTGTTTTCATGACTTGTATGATCTAGTGGTAGAATATAACTTGTTTGCGAGCTTGTGATCCTAAGTGTTTGATCTAGATAACTTGTTTAAGTATTTGCTTCAACATGGTGCATGATAACCCTTCTAGTGAGGTGTGAAGAAGCTTGCCCTTGATCAAACCAAAGCATTTTATTTATGCAAGCAATCTAGGTTGAATCACAAACTTGATCCTCACCCCATAATTCAACATGATATTCTGTCTAAAATTGGTCCCTTGTGGTCATTGGTGCCAAAGGGGGAGAAAATGTTGTTCACAAAGATAGATTCTAAAGGGGGAGAAAACCTAAAGGGGAGAATTGATAAAAGAAGGGGATCAACTAAAATTTTGAGCACACAAATAGGGGGAGCAAGCTCTTAAACATGAATGTTGCATTTCCTTGTGCACTTCATATGTATAATGCATAGTTATGCATGTCCTTTTCTCTGATACATTGCTTGTGTGGTGACTTTCTAGTATAATTTGAATGATGTATTGAGGTACTAGCATGAATAAGAAGTAGTTAGATTTTTCTTGCTTCATGTTTTTCAAAGTGGTACTAGAGCCTTGCTTATAATATTGATCTCATGAGGTTTCTAGTTATGTTTGTGCTTTTCCAAGTGGTATCTAACTACACAAGGTGCTAAGATGGTGTTTATCGCTACTCCGATGGTATCACGCTTCAAAGGTCTATAATCTAAAACACTTAGCACCTATTGGTAGTCAATGCTCCTAATCTTTCCTATCTAACATGTATGCTTCCAAAATCCAAACATATAGCATACATGTAGGGGGAGCCATAGCTATCAATTTGAATTCATGATCACATGTCCATAATTCTTACACATGGTAATATACTTGGACAATGTGACATGGGTTCAATCTAAATTCTATCATAATATCTTTGTGAAAGGGTTGTCACCAATTACCAACAAGGGGGAGATTGAAAGTCCTATGTTTGGTGTTGGTAATTAGTGACAATGCCTAAGTACTAATCCTATGCCTAAGTTGTTTGTAGCATATGAGGATTAGTACATTCCAAGGTTGGTGGCAAGATGGACATGGTGATCATGATGGCCACACTTGGATTTGGACGCAACCCTACGTGATCAAGGCAAAGATATATGCTTAAGGGTTGTGTTTTAGTAACCAAGACACCTAGTGGGTGTGGTTACATTATAGGATAGATAGCCGTACTATAAAGAGGGGAATGACGCAGCTATTGAACTCCTAAGTGCCTCTAGGTGTGCATTTCATAATCATATGCATTTGGATAGAACTAATAACGCCTCGAAAAATGATTGTGAAAATGCTAACACACTCGCACATGACGTGATCACTTGGTGGTGTTAGCACTTTTGCGATGGCGTTGGAGTTTGAGCGGTAGAGAGGGTTTGGGGTCCTCTCTCTCTCCCGCCGAGCTTGCGAAGCGGGATTCAGGCATTTTCGAGGAGTTGAAACGACTATTTTCCACTACGCCGGAAGTCAGAAAACAAACGGAGGCGAACGGAGGTCACAGTGGTGACCGGACGCTGGACCGGACACGGTCTCTATTTGACCGGACGCGTCCGGTCAGCGTTCAGCATCTGCGCGAGTTTCAGTTTGTTGATCGGACGCGCAGTGCGTCCGGTCATGACCGACCGGACACATCCGGTTGTTGAAGGAGCTTACTGGACTCCAACCAGACGCTGGCACTGTGGCGTCCGGTCAGTTCTCCAGCGCGTCCGGTCGCTGTTTCGTTGTGCACTGCTCAGGCTTGACCAACGCGTCCGGTCCGTCACGGGACCAGCGCGCCCGGTCGAGCTTCGCGCGTCCGATCGTTGCGTGCAGCGCGTCCGGTCGGTGGTTCGCGAAAGTAGCCGTTGTGCGATCGGCGCGTCCGGTCAGTTAGACCAGCGCGTCCGGTCAGCGCGACTTCGGCTGTTTCAAGTGTGTAACGGCTATATTCGAAGGGGTACGTCTATAAATACTCGTTGGCTGGCTCAAAGCTCCATCTCTTAGACATTTGACATACTTGTGAGCACTTTGAGCTAAGCAACTCTCCTCCCACTCATCTCTCTTGCTTCTTTACATATTCGAAGTGAGATTGAGTGATCCAAGTGCATTTGCATAGTGAGATTGCATCTAGTTGGCACTTGGTGATTGATTTGCTGTGGGATTCTTGTTTCTCTTGGTGGTTGCCGCCACCTAGACGGCTTGGAGCAGCTTGGAGGCGTTGGCAAGAGTTGGTGATTGTTCTTGGCCACCCCCGGTGATTGTAAGGGGTTTGTGCCTACCTCGGCGAAGCGCCAAAGGCAAAGTTAATAAATTGCTCATGTCATTGCAACCTTTTGCCATTTGGTAGGTTCTTGTGGCGCCTTTTGAGAGGCTCGGTGTGAGACCGATTAGCCACCGAACCATGTGGTGAAAAGGGACACAAACGGGACTAGCGTGCCGGCAAGCACGTGAACCTCAGGATAAATCTTCGTGTCATCACTTTCATATTGTGATTGATTGATCCCGGTGTTCGGTTGTCTTGGTATTCATTGTTGATCATATTGGTTGGCTCAATACTTCGCCCCTCGGTGAAACTCTCCTAACTCAACTCCGCATTACTTTCTTAGTTATCTTTGCTAGCTAGTTAGCTTTGCTAGAGTAGCTCTTTTGTGTAGGTTGCTAGTTGTAGTTGTAGTTACCTTCTCGGTTTGACTTGTGCGGTTGAGTGCCAATATACTAGAATTGTGTTTTGGATAGGTGGCTTGCAAACACCTCGTAGGCTAAGCAAAACTCGCATCTCGCTATTTGTTGTATTGATAAACTTGTTTAGCTTGCCTTTGTAGAAAATTTTAAAAGGCTATTCACCCCCCCTCTAGCCATCAAGACCTTTCACACTTGCGGGTGATAGCCATCTTCAAGAACTCTAGCTTTATAGCCCTGATTACAATTGGTAGGTACACCGTCAGCATCACATGACAATCGTGAGTCTTGTAGTGTGCAAATGACAGGTCCTTCATCGACACTAGCTTCTTTGGGTTCGCCGAAAACCCAGTCAGGACTTTGATCCCCCTCACAAAAATGCATAAAGCACTCCTCTCTTGTAGGTCTAGGTTGTAGCTAGCCGCGGGTAGAATGTATTTTCCATTGTCCTCAAGTACCAGGTGAAGCTCTGGCATCACATTTAGCTACACCATGTCTTTCCGTGCTTTCAGACCATCCTTTGACTTGGTTGTGTCCATCAAGGTAGCAATGAGACTCTCAAAGACATTCTTCTACATGTGTGAAGGGTCAAGATGGCGGACTAGAGGGGGGTGAATAGTCCTTTCTATAACTTAATCGCGTCGGCTAACCGAAATAAATGCAAAATTGAAACTATCGGTCTAGCTAAGACTACACCCCTCTATCTAAGTTCTCTAGCACCTTGCAAAGATCCTAATTAAGCAACTAAGGTGCCAAGTTTAGCAAGAGCTTACCTAATCAATTCTAGAGCAAGGTCACACAAACCTATGCACTAGTACTTTACCAACCGAGGGAGCTCCTACACAACTAGTGAAGCAAAAGCACAAAGTCTCTAAGCTCACTAGCAATGCTCAATAACAAGGCAAACAATGCCAAATTAGAGAGCGCAAATTACTTAGCTACACAAACTAAGCAATGTGACTAACAAAGTTACACAAACCAAATTAACCACGCAAAGGGGATGCTTCTAGCTACACAAGCAAGAAGGTAACTAGCTAGCTACACAAGCAAACTAGTTACAAGAGCAACTACACAAGCACTATGTAGATAAAAGTAAATACAAGCTTGCATAGAGAGGATGCAAACCACCGTGAAGAAATACACAAAGTTGACATGATGATTTTTCACCGAGGTTCACTTGGTTGCCACCAAGGTAGTCCCCGTTGTGTTGACCAACATCTCGTGGTTCGGTGGCTAATCGGTATCCACAACCGAGCCTCCCAAAGGCGCTGCAAGAACCTACTGCAAGTGTGGTAGCTCAATGACACGCTCTACTATAGTTGCTCTTCGCGATCCCCACGAGGTGAGCACAATCCCCCTCACAAAGCTTCTCTGGAGCCTCGCACAATCTTCTTGCGAGCTTCGATGGAGCCACAAGTCACTAAGCTATCTAGGAGGTGGCAACCTCCAAGAGTAACAAGCACCACTGGCTTGCAACACGAACACCTAGTGCCACCCGATGCAACCTCACGATGCAATCGCACTAGAATCACTCACTCGCTTATTGATTCGCAATCTAGCAAGCACAAGTGAATTGGAGGCTTCTCAAACCAAGTGTACACAAGGGCAACACATCCCCAAGGTGCTCAACCACAACCAAGGCCGGCCACCACTTCTATTTATAACCCCGCAGTCAAATATAGCCATTACCCCTTCACTGGGCGTTTTTCGCAGTGACCAGATGCGCTAGTTGATATGACCGGACGCACTGCACTCCATCCGGTCACCCGTGGTTGTCCACATGTCCTCCTGGATTCAACCACGGCCGCTCGATCCTCCAACGGTTACCACGCACCAACGATCACCAAGCGATCGGATGCGCTGCTCAACTGACCAGACGCGCCACGTCGCGTCCGATCATGCATAGCCGTGCGCCAGCGAGCCAGCGACCGGACGTGCAACAGCCCTTTAGTGACCCAGCATCCGGTCGGTTCTAGAGACGGTCCAGAGAGGGTATATCACGACCGGACGCGTCTGATCATGACTGACTAGACGTGCCACCGCGTCCGATCAACCCCTCGCGTTCTGCAGTCCCTCTGGGCACCTGACGGGATGCGCCAATCCTGTGAGTAACCGGACGCGCCAATGCAAAACCCTAGCGTCTCGTGCCTGACTGCTGCTGCCACTGACCGGACGCATCTGGTCATGCCGAGACCACGTCCGGTTCAGCGTCCGGTCACCCCAGTGACCTCCGTTTGCCTCCGTTTCTTCACCGAATCCTGCCTCGCAAGCTCGGCAGGAGGGAGAGGGAGTCTCCACACTTCTCCACCTCTCAAACAACACCTCCTTTGCAAAATGTACCAACACCACCAAGTGTACATCGCCATGTGCACGTGTGTTAGCATTTTCACAATCATTTTAAAGGAGTTAACCACTCAACTTGCCATGCCACTCGATCCTAGCAACGATGCATAGTTAGATCACTCGAGTGGCACTAGATGACCGATATATAAACAAGTTTGCCCCTCTTGATAGTACGGCTATCTATCCTAAACCCGGTCATGCACTTCTCTACACAACCTTTGACCAGTGAAATGAAATGCCCTAGGTTATACCTTTGCCTTGCGTATTCCATTCCATCTCCTTTGATGTTGATGCAACACATGCACCAACCAATCATCAAATGATATGATCCACTTCATATCATCACGAGACCGTATTGGTTAATCGATCTTGACCTCACTTGCTCTTCACCATTGCGTTGGTCCATTGGCGCTAAGTCTTGCTCAAGCTTCACCGTCACACGCGGTCTCTCGCTTCAAAGCCTCTGACTTGCCCTTCACACTTGCAACCGGTCCATCGAGCCAAGCCTCATCTTGATCTTCTCCACCTTGGTCACATGACTCAATGTCATGTCTCATGCGCAATAAGCTCCTCCATCATCACATGTGCAAGCTTTGCAATATCTCCAAACCATCTCCACCTCCATGGCATATGATGCTCACATGCATGTACCTGTGGACTAATCACCTATGTATCTCATATAAAACACAATTAGTCCACCTAAGTTGCCACTCAATTACCAAAATCAAACAAGGACCTTTCAATGTGCACAACATCAATGGCATGGGGGACCTCCAATTCTGGCCAATAAGGTAGATACTGAAAGAAGATTGACTATTTCTTAAAAGGTACACCTTCGATAGGAGGTGTGCTTCTATCTCTGATCGTTCCATCCGATTTCTTCTTTCCATAGATGATGCGTATGTTTTTCACCATTTTGTACACATGTTCTCCATTTACGCCTCTCTGGAGGGGGTTCATTCTTCGGGATGTCTCCATAGTATCTTAAGTACAATTTGCTACGGTACTTGTGACCTATCTTTAAGAAGCGTCGGTTCCTTATATAAACAACCTTCTTGGATCCATCTAGGAACACCCATTTAGTATCATCCAAACAGACTAAGCATCGCGTCTTGCCTTTGATCTGTCCAGACAAAGCAAATAGCACGGGGTGATCATTGATAGTCACAAATATTATTTCTCTTAATGTGAAGTCCTCCTGCCGGAACACATCGTAGATCGGCTCCCCATACCTCCATAGTCTCTTGAATTCTTGCATCACAGGCTCGAGGAACACGTCTATATCAATGCCTAGTTGTTTAGGGCCAGAAACAAGAACAGTGAGGAAAAGGTACTTTCTCTTCTTACAAAAGTACGTTGGGATGTTGTACATGGTCAGGATCACTGGCCAAGTGTTGTGGTCGCTCATCCTCTCATTGAAGGGATTCATTCTATCTGTGCTCAAGGTGAATTGTACATTCCTTGGGTCTTAGCTGAAGTCTTTGTGGTTATCATCAAAATCTTTCCACTGACTACAATCGACCGGGTGTGCAATCTTATCATCATCCACCTTGCGCTCAACATCCCACCATGTCATGAGTGCGGCTTCCTTAGGGTTTAGGAACATACGTCTCAAGCGGTCGGTCACTAGTACCACATTACCAAGGCAGGAATTCTTCTCTGCTTTGCATCGTTGCCTAATGGAGTGTCCTTCGGGGGTTGTGATTCTTGTACCACCTTTTTCACACCCTTCTTATTCCTCTTGTTCCCCGTGGAGGCTTCTCCCCCACTGTAAAGGTCATTGTTCTTGTACCGGCTATCCCCACACTGAGGACATTTATCTAGTCCTTTGAACGTTTGACCACGAAAAAAGATACAATGGTTGGGACATACATGGATTTTTTCAACACCCATTGTCAATGGACTTATAACCTTCTTTACTTGGTATGTGTTGGTGGGAACTGAGTTTGGCTGTGGCAGCAACCATGATAAGAGACGCAACAGATTATTGAAACTGCAGTCCGACCAGCCGTACTTAGCCTTCAGGATGAGTAGCTCAAGCACAAAACGTAGGAGTGTCCAGTGTGTCGAACAACCCTTTTCAACACAATACACAGTCTCCGTCAATGCTTTTTTCACGCTCTCTAGATTATCTAGACCTTTTTTCTTAGTAATATTTCTAGTCCAAGGGCCCGAACCATTTCCTCCAAGTTGTCAAAGTCTTCTGCATCCTCCTCACGTGCTCTACCATCATTGTCGACACCACCATCATGGCCGTTTTGGTGACAACCACCAGCATCATCACCACCTTGTTATTGCCAAAGTCACGATCCATTTGTGCACCAAGCTTGTCTGAGAATTGGGACAAGTATTGCAGGGTTTGGGCATCATCTCCTTGATCATCATCGTCGTCATCAACAACCATTGTTTCACCATGATGAATCCACACTATGTAATCCGGAACAAATCCTCGCATAATCAGATGTGATCTTATGGTAGACACATCTGAAAATGCCATAAGGTTCTTGCAATCTAAGCATGGACAAATAATTGTGCCACTATTCTCTATCAATGTCGCTGCATGCTTCTCTGCGGCTTCAATAAATTTGTCCACCTCTTCACGAAAGCCTACCGTGAATCTGAGCGAACCATACATCCAAGAATTCCTGTACTCCATCATTTAAAAGAACCAAATTAATAATTAATTACTTGAGAATAATTATAATGAAACATGGTAGAGGATAATTAGCAATAATTATTATTTTACCCACTACTATTCATGCCAACCCCATTCCAATTTCATGAAACAAAAATTACAAAATAAAAAACAAATCCTAGATCTATAAATAGATCTACATGAAACATACATGAAATTAGGGTGTAATCTCCACTAAAATTAAGCAGGAGCGACTAATAAAAGGTGTAAGCTCATTTCTCTAACTAATTTACACTAATAGCTTCAAAACAAGGGCCTAATTTGCTCCATACAAAGCCCAAAGCACCATGGTAGAGAGAGAAAAGGATAATTAACTAATTGCCTATTAATACATAAATATTTATAAAAATGATATATATATATATTAAATGGTTAAAATATACGATTTTAAAGAGAATAATTACCAACAATTATTATTTTATCAACTACTATACATGGCAATCTCATTCCACAATTTCATGAAACAAAAATTACAAAATGAAAAAAACAAATCCTAATTTAGAAATAGATCTACATGAAACATATATAAATTTAGGGTGCAATCTCCACTAAAATCAAGCAAGATGCACTAATAAAGGGTGTAAAGTCATTTGTCTAACTAATTTACACTAATAACTTTAAAACTAAGGCCTAATTTACTCCATACAAAGCTCAAACACCATGGAAGAGAGAGAAAGCAAAACTCTAATTTACTCACTAACCAACCAATGAAACTTCAATTAAAGGCTTAGAATAGTATTTTCTAACCTTCTACAAGCTTTCCACCAAAGGATTTGAGATCAAAACCTCTCCTTTAATAGAACAATTTTTGGAAGGAGCCCAAGGCCTCCCAAGCATTTTTTTTGCAAGTTGGAGTGAGTGACTTGAGGAGGAAGAAGGGGGCTGTTGTGTTAGGTACGTTAGGCATTTGTAGGGGCGGCTGGTGTTTGAGCCGCCCCTACAAATAGGCACAGTAGGGGCAGCTGGTAATTGAGCCGCCCTTACAAATCACCCCATTTGTAGGGGCGGCTGGTACCAGCCGCCTCTACTGTGGCATTTGTAGGGGCGGCTGGCCGGCTGGGGCCCGGGCACGCCACCGTAGGAGCGGCTCCAACCTCAGCCGCTCCTAAAAAAAGCCAAGTGTTCCGAAAAATCATTTTCTACGTAATGTTCGTCTCCTACTTGTACATTGGGTCAAGGGAAATACAATCAACATCCATGTTGCCCGCATCAAAGTCTGTTAACAATGACATTTGCATAAGTCATATACTCCTCCAAGGCTACTTGAGGAGGCACAACATCGATAGAAATTTAGTGTGCTCCTCGAGCAAGCTGTTCTCTTTTAGCGTTATATTGCTATCAGCGCACCCTGGCTTCGGCATCGCTCTATCTTCACAAACATTCTTCTACTACCTACTGCATCATCTTGACTATAAAACGGAAGATGTATGTGTACAGCTTTCTCCCACGGAGAACACATATTGAGACTACACAAGCGACCGACACATGCAAGGCACCTGCTCCTCTATCTGTGGAGGCATCCGAACGCCGGTTTTATAACCAGAAGCAATAGTGGTAGGTGGATCCAATGACTGAGAATAGTGCCAGGTCAATATAAAACCCGATACTGATATGAAAATACCACTGACGGTTCATGGCTTGATCTGACAGTAAAATATCATATCAGTGTCAGGTCGTAGTATTAGCCAGTAGTGATATGACACTTATCACTGTCGGTTTGTGGCTTAATCCAGCAGTGATATGTCACTGCTTGGTGGTGGTTTGAGCCGGCAGTGATAGGTGTCTTGACTGCCAGGTGAATATCTTCCCCCGAATTTTCTAGATCCCAAAATTACAAACTAGCACTGAAAAGTCATCACTGCCAACTCCAACACAACCAGCAGCGATGCTCTAGTAGTGATTGTGTGTTCTAGCGTTGTGCATCAACCTTCGGGGGATGTCTATTCTTTTCATGCATTGTGTCCAAACATTCACGCTTGATCCCCAAACCATATGCTAGCCATACACAGTGGCGGATCCAGAAAAGGACTGCGCCCCGGGCTACTAATACAAGGCTAAAAATCTTAATAGCCATAGACTGTCGTTAGTGGCGGATTTCCATTCTAGTGTTCTAACATCTGTACCCTAAGATATGAAATGTTGCAATTGCAAAAGATTCAATGAACAATAGAAATCCATGCTGTCTGGAGACTGGAGTTAAAATGTTAACAAATAGCAGTGAAGTAGCGAGTACTAGTAGGGAGTCGGGATCTGGAGACTGGAGTTATGGATCTCGCCTCAGTCACCTGTGAGGCTGTGACGTGCCGCCAGGGGACTTTCTGCCGGCTATCGCGGAGTGGGGGGCGTCGGGAGCCTGGGCGGCTGCTGGCCGGGTCACCGGTGGCGGGCGGGTGCGCAGGCGGCAGGGGCAGGCTGCAGGGGCCGGGACGTGGGAGCCAAATGCCGGACAGCACAGGAGGAGGAGGAACCAAGGCAGGAGGGCGCGGAGGCAGGTGGCCGGAGACGGAGCGGTCACCGTCGGCCGTCGCGACTCGAGCGGTCGCGGCCTCCGTCTCCGCGTCGAGGCTGATAGCGAAGAGCCAAGTTGGGGTTGCGCTTGTGAAAGCCAACTTGCTCCTAGAGGTTTTGGGTCTCGCCCCGGGCTGCAGCCCGGGCAGCCCGGGGCCTAGATCCGCCCCTGGCCATACATGCTATGTTTTCCTCAACTTGCTTCTTCAAAAATGAAATATCAAAGTAGACTTGTCCTCCAGCGTTAACACTTTTTCAACTTCATCTTCAACCTTTTGGTATTTTTAATTCCCTAAATTTTCAAAAAGAAAATATTTGTGCAATCTTCTCTGAAAAATTATTCCTGTATTTTTTTGGGGTAAAGTCTATTTGACCTCCTCAACTATCAAAATAGTCTGATTAACCTTTCTTGTGATTGACATGGTCTACATCAGACTAAACCGCCTTGAAAACCATCTATGAAGGAAAAAACAATCAGTTTTAATAGTTGCAAAGTCAAAACATTTAGTTTTCTAGTTCCATATATAGGTAAATCCGATTACATCAATAGTTGAGGTCAAGATGTGACCGGCACATGCATGCAAGGCCCGGCAGGAGAAACTAGAAAGTACGCAAGGTGCTATTAGGCTCATGCAGAATCAGCTAGATTGATGCTGTGGCCTGCGGGCTGCCTAGAGGCAGGCCCACTTGCATTCCGGTTTAGAGAATTTAGAATGGCCGGAGTTAAGTTCTGAAGTCCCCTTCTCTGTCCCACTGAAATTCCCATAACAAGGGAAGTTAAATCATACAGTACATTGCGTAATTCCGTCCAAATAACGATTCAAAGTCTTCTCCAGCTAAAACTAGGCATCTCTCAATAATAATGAGTGTTCATTTAAGCATACAGTACCTGTTAACCACCAAACATTGATTTAGCAGTAGTAGTACTAGCTAGTTAGGACACTGGTACTACTTGAGTGCTGAAGCTAATGATAGAGGCCTGAATCATAAAGATCTCAACCTCTTTTGGATTCAAAGAACCAAACTTCTAAAAAGGACTCTGCCGCACAAGCTAATAAACAATTGATTTTGAGCCATATATGCCAGTACCCTATATACGGAATAAAAATGAGCTTTTGATTCGGAAGGACAAAAGTTGACCCTATCTCTACAGTCTACACCAAACCAACCAGAAGAACAACATTTGTTTGCTGAACTGAATGTTTCGTGTCAATCTGCAGTCGTCAAAAGTATTTTAATCTTTTCACATGACATAATTACTTATCTCACTAACTACACTCAGATCACACAAATGAACAGTGCTGACATAATTACCATCTATTGAATATGTGAATGAAAGAAATAAATAAAAAGGGAATGCACAAATACATTTCATTTAACCAAAATATGTGCAATCACGTTATTTCTGTTGTAATATTTTACGAAACAGAGTACAAAGAAACAAGAGGCTTCCTTCATCCACCACAAAGAAAAAAACATAAGCTCTTGTAAAGAGAACACCTTACAACATTACATGGATCATGGATGACAGGTACAAGCTGCTGCCTTAATTTCCCTGATCAAATGCAGCGCCAGCTTTCAGTTTCTCCAAACCTTGTGTAACCTCTCATGCCTTGACATCGAAGTTGGAGCATTTGATGGAGCCTCTTGCGATGTCAATCTCGATCAGGCTGTCCTCCTCGCTGATCTCTGACAAGATGTCGAAGAAGTCTCTCCTATCCAGCAGCAAATCCGGCAGGAACTCCGCGAGGAGGTCCTTCTTGTAGTTGTATGCACGTCGCTGTTCAGTTTGCTCTGCGCCACCCACGTAGTGCCCATCGACAAGGGAGATCTCAATGAGGCTCTCGTCGTCGTCGTCGTCAGCTTCATCTGACACTGAGCCTTCCTCGGTGCCCTCTTCTTCGTCGTTCGTCGTGCACTCTGAAGAATCTGATAGGCTTCCGCTTTCGCCCATCAAATCCTCCGGCACCTCATCTTGTGGCACAATGTTCTTCTCCTGAAACACAGTCACAGCCTCCTCCATGGAAGCCGGAGCCTTGTTAGCCTTGTGGGTGTTGTCTCTGAGTAGCTTTCTGAGGTTGGTGAAGAGCAAGAAGAGGCAGGTGGAGATGACAAGCACCAGCAATGCGAGCGACGACGATTCCGAGAAGGAAGAAGAGGATGAAGAAGAGGAAGAAGAAGGATACATACTGTAAAGGCTATATGAAATGAGTATGAGTGTGAGTTGTATGGCTGTTTGGGAGCTGGGAGGCATCAAGAAATCCCTCACGGCGGCAGGAGCTTTAGTGGCACAAATGATGCAAACGCTAAAGGGGAAGGAAGCCATGATGAGGCAGGCATGAATGAAAGAGAAAGCAAGCAAAGGGCTGTGTGTTTCTGTTTCCCTCAATCAAATGGATTTTTTGAATTGTCACAAAGAGGAGAGTAGGAGAGTAGGGCTCACCATGGAGCATGCATCTGCAGCACTATTTTATCTGACACGGATGGATGAGTGCCAGTGCAAAGATATATAACTGCAGCAGTGAATGCATAGAAAAACTGAAACTTTTTGGTGAACTGTTACCAGTGTGAGTCCAGTCCACCACCCATGTCCTTTCGCAGCACTAGGTTATGAGGGTAACTGCTGTCTTTGCATCATGGTCAGAGTTGTTAAGTCCTGCATGAGCATGACAGCAATATTTAAGCTGTGGTCCATTGCGGTTTGCCTATGGCATGACGACATGTATGGCAGGGGTTTTGGGCTCTGACGAGCTTAGTAGTAGTAAGAGGGTACCATGCATGTGCAGTTAGGAGTAAACTAAAAGTTCACCGTATGGGCCTCACAGACTCATCTCTTTCACTCACTGCTGCTGTTGTTAGCCTTTTACCCTTATCAAAAGCAGGGTCGGTTTTACTTTGTTCATGAAAGGTGAAACTGCAATGAAATTTCTCCCCTTTTGCAGCACTCTTTCTTTCCCTGCGCAATGGGACTTATTACCCAACGTTCATGATTCGCTCCATCCATCCTTAATCCTTTCCTCTGGAAAAAAGGTTTTATTTCTCTGAAAAATTATGAGTGCAGTAATACTAGTATTTTCATAACGAGTGATTGATTCACATAATCTTTTGACCAAAGAGCCGGATGTGGTGCATAGGACCAAATCTTCACAGCCTATGAATTGTAAGGGCACTACCGATGGAGGCTAATATTCCTAGTGGTTCTAATATAAATAAAGTGATCCACATAGACTACGAAATGTTGATACTACTATTTACACAATGCAAACTATCATTACTTGTGGTTTGTAAAGAAACTTTTTTCTTTCATCATACTTCACCTTTATTTCCTCTCCCTCTTCTTTTTTAGCATGGACCACCTTCTCTCTCCCCAAGCATATTTAGTTTCTATAAGCCACTATGACAAGTATAGAGCACCTACTTTTTTTATCCGATCCTACATGGCACTTGAGGCTACTAATAAAAAGGGAGCATTGGGAAAGCCCTAAACAAGGAATCCTATGGTGAGTCATTAATACTGGACCAGTGGATGAGGCAAACAAACACACCTGAGTCAAAATAGATCTACTTTGGACTGCTCCTCATTTAGCTCAATCTACTCTTTTATATATGTACAGTGTCAGAGAGCAGGGTTTCAAAGTAGCATATCAGACAAGTATGCAAGTTTAAATAGCCACCGACGGTACAAGCTTTGTATTAAACACTAAACATCCAGTGATTTCCCCGGGACCAGGCTACTCTAAAAGCCTATCTGCTCTTTAATCAGATCTTGTCAACAGGGTCATTGCACAGCTAGGAACAGTAATAAGTTATGGTAACTCAATGGAGAATACCTCAATGCTAATATTTTTCTTTTGTGAATCTCCAGGCACACCGCCGAACAGTCGAATCTGGCTGAATAGGTTCCCTCGCAAGGCTAACTAAGCTTCGTTCAATACATTACTCCAATGCTAATATATTAGAGACTTATAGTCAATTATTTTTCAAAGAAAAAGCTAGCCTTGTAGTCAATTATACATAAGAAGATACAATTTAGCCTTTAAATGTACACTTTGAACAATGCAATGTGTATATTTGCTAGTGTACAGAACAAGTGCTAAGCTTTATGAAATATTAATTTGAAAATTAATTATTATATTTTTTTGAGTAACCTTTTTTCTCGATCAAGCAAAAGAGCTATGTATCATTGTATTTGTTTGAGTAAAGAAGGATGCTAAGTAAAATTTGAAATGTCAACCTGACTGCAAGTACAGTTATTTGTAGGCATTTGCTTAAATGATCAATCAAAACATGTTGTCCACTTCTGACAACTGAATGAACCATTTGTAATCAGCCTTAGTAGGTGACAATGGTTAGCTGGGAGCATGATAGCAACAAAACCCCAACAACCACGAAAGTAAGGTGGCACAAGCTCTCATGATTACTGAACCTTCTTCAGAAAACAAAAAGGGGTTCTTTTTCCGGCTTCTCACTAATGCTTGGCCTTGTGTACAAATAGAGAGGGACATCTCGAAGAGGCATGTATCATTTCGCGGTCCACGAGCTCGAGCGAAAGCCGCCGAGCCACAAATTTCGAGAAATAAGTCAATCATTCCCACAGTGCAGTGGCACAACAGGCGAAATCTCACTGTCTAGCTGCTGATCCTATCTTCTTGTTGTTTCCATGTATGTGGGTCCTCCTTTGAACAATGTGGGGTACTGAAATGAGTAGGCTTTTCAGATACATTCTTGAGGTGGACATCTTAATAATGTTTGCTAGACTTGATTCATCTTTGTTTCTTTGCTCACATTAACCAATCCTGACTTGTTCCATCCTACTGTTATCGGTGCTGTTTTAGAGTTCTAACTTCTAACCACCACATGAGAGAAACAGTGTGTTCCCAGTTTCAGTATTTTGCGGTAGGCCCAACTAAACAACATTGCTGAAACTCTTTCCAGTATTCATATGCAGCTTGCTCGGCCCAACCTTTTCTGCTGTCTAAAAAATATTGACCTGATGGATGCCGTGTTTGATGCAGAAACACATCCAGGTCCACATTCCAAAGCCGTGGCAGATTAGTGCTGCATCCTTTGCCAAGAAAGAATTGCACGAGTTCTGATAATTTATTTCATTAGCTTTTTTCTTTGAAAGCTAATATTGCGATTGCTGGAAGAGTAATAAATTCGAGGCAGCTGGTCTTCCTTTCTTTCTTTTTTTTTTTGTTCCAAGAAGGGAACTTCAGCAATTTTGGCATTGCCCTTCCACGCTATAATGAACATCACTGGACATAAAACTGATCTTAGGCTCTGATTTGTTTCAGCAAAAGTAGCATTTACCTTCATCGCTAAAAAAAGTAACCCCAATATTATAAAAAAAAACTAGGCACGTTAATTGAACTTAACGCTTGGATACTGTTGTACTATGGATTTCCAATTCGTCGTACTCTGTCAAACATCCGTTCCTTCAATTCATTCATAGAAGCCAAGCAATCTTTTAGTGTTCTCTACATTTTTTTCCCCAATTGCGCCTGTAGATTAGGAATAATAGTATTCTACATTTAAACTTCAGAGTTCAGACTTGAAAAACGTGATCCATTTTTCATCTAAGAATGAGAGATCATGTTACCTAGCTACTGTAGTCAAATTGTAGAGAGCACAATATTCAGAAAATCTTATTCATTAATTTTCACAACTCAGATGTTCAAGTTATAAAATATATTTCTTAGAAAGTGGTAGTGCTACATTATTCCAGAAATAGTTGTATATCTAAGAGCCCTAGTAAAAAATATTGGGTTTTTCTTTAATGAAGCAATGAATTTTTTATTTGGGCTGGTGTTTCACTAAAAAATATTTTGTTAAGCGGTACAACGTTGGACCAGGCTAGGGAGCAAGTTTGAATAAGAGGTAATCGAGAAGCAACACATACCAATAATAGGTAATTATACTCTTCACTTTCCAAGGTCATGAATATAGTGATCTTGTTGAATACACAAATACCATTACAAAAGTTGAATATTTAAGACTTTAAAGTACACTGAGATCATGTGCAAATCTCCTATCCTGAGTTTGTTTTCATGTTGTCCATTTGTATATACATGCTTAGCCTAGAAGCCTAAGTAACTAAAAAAATCTCAACTCACTTTTACTAGTGTTACAGTTGTGTAACAGATTAGTATGTACATCGCAGACGTGACACTTAGTCATGACATACCATGGCACTCATAATACTACTAGGGTATATCGACAGTGGTGAGTCGATTCATTGAAGAGTGAGGCAACCATATAATCATAATAAGTTGGAGTCGACTCCTAGGCCAAAAGCAGTATGGGGCCACACATATTTGTTTTTTTAAAGGTGATTCACAACTCCCTAACCTTTGCATTGTTACACCACTTGCGCTTGCTTTCGTTGCCACTCCACACAATTGTTGTCATTTTGGCGCTTGCTTTCGGAACCTCAACCAAAACTTGAGATCCACCACACCCTTCTAGATCTACCGCCAAGTTATAGGATCCACCATGCCATCACACCAGATCTGTGTTTGCTCCAACTGCCTTAGGTCAGACACCCCTAGCTCAAGATCCTCTACTCTCTCCACTGGTTGTGCATTCTCGCCTCTAGTTCCTCCATCATGCTCAGATCTAAGTTCGCTGCTACCTCACAGTGATAAGTAGTGATTTTGATAGCGAGTATAATAGGATCGATCCTTTTTATTCGTCGATGGTTGACTCTCAAGTATGAATTTATTCTTTTCTCCGTGATATGAGTAGGCTTTCCACTGCTGATGACCATATTTGGGCATCCCACGTTGGTCCATGCATCCATTGGAGAAGCCCTAAGACCACCACATGCAACAGTCCCATGTATATCTCCTCCTTAAGCTCCAATTGTGTAGGGGACTAGGACGAGCTGCACTACTCCAAGGTAACTTGTAAACCTTGTTCTTGGTCTTGCCACCAAGTCAAGCTTAGGTCTATTATCTTACTTCTCGTAGGTACTATATACATACTATTAATAGTTTCTCAAGAGAAGATGCATACTGTAAGTGCAAGGGACCAGACAAGTGCGTAGTACTGTGAACCTTAAAAGAATGTTACCTTGGTGTCATGTGCCCATCCTGATCCGCTGAACTTTCTACAGCTTATCTAACAATAGAAAAAGTGGATTTACAGGGGTCTATTGTGTTAATAACATAGGCCGCTAAAGAAACAATTGGTGGGATTAATCGTACCAGTACATATACAAGGAATTTTTTTTAAAAAAGTACATGTACAAGGAACAACGGACTCTATGTTGTGGGGTAAAGTCCTTTTTTACCTACAAACTTACGTGGTAGTCTGATTTTTTCAACCTTAAATATGAAAATGGATAACACAAGTACTCTCCAATTATCAAAACCGAACAAATTTAGTTCTCGTGCCGTTTTAAAGGTGACTTTCTATTTTGTAGAAATCTTCCTGCTCCCTAATCTATACCTAATATCTAATAATAAAGAGGCAAAATTTCAGGTCATTTTCTTCGTCCATCCATTTTTTTGGTACGTCTTTCTTTAACTCGGAGAGTTTCTTCCGTCCAGACTTATATATATAACTAGCAAACATGCCCATGCGTTGCAACGGAGGAGCAAAAGACATCAAAATGAAGACTGAAATGTTATATCTATTTATGTTTTATCCTTTCCATAAAATTTAAAAGTTGGTATAATTAAATGTATGCTGACCATAACATCCATAATATAAATTAATATTGGTATAAAACTACAATGTCTTATTAAGTCTATCGAATTAAAATACTAACTCCGATAGTTTTTTTCTTCTGTTGTAAGGCACATAAATATTTACTTGTAAATATAACATAACTTTAATTTTCATAATATCCATATGTTGGTAGAGTTAAAATATCGAGTTCCAGACCCTGTCACGTAGTGCACCGTTAGGTGTATAAGTTCGAGACACATACATGTGTATAGGTTTGGAACACATTTATTTAGATTATGTGTATAAGGTGGAGACACATACATGTGTATAGGTTTGGAACACATTTATTTAGATTAAATTAGGTAATAGGTTATTTAAGTTTTCTGCTGATGGTTTGATTACGTGGTCCATTGCCTCATCAGGTTGTAATAAAACCAAAACTCCAACGTAGCTTAGTGATGCAAATAAAAGCTAAGGTTTAAAGAACTGTAATATTATATATTTATTATTTGTTTATATTTTGTATAAGAACAAGCAGAAAAGAAAAGAAAACGGCGTTGGTGCGTGACTCCTTCCCCATGTCGGTGATTCCTTGCCCATCAGTGTCGGCGACTCCTTCCCCGACCGGCTGTAGCATCCTCCCTAAAGCACCTCAGCAGCAGGCCCTGCGTGTTCCAATGCATGGTCATGGTCCATACACGCGAGCAACCCCTCCCCATGGTGCATTCCCGATTCGCACCGGCTCGGACTCCTGGTGCTCCTGGGAAAGCACGAACTTGGGGATCTTGATTGGCGCGGGCATCGCGCGGTCGCGCTCCGTCGCGACCGTCACAAAGTAAATTTTGCGAATAAATAGTCAAGCAACCAGAGAGCGTTGGAAGAAAATTGGGTAAAGAAAAAACAGCATAACACATGGATTACGAACAAACCGGCAGAAGAAAAATAGGAAAAGAAAAAAAGGCAACATAATTAACTTACGGATAACAGGAGGAGGCAAAATAGAGTTACAAGAGGACAGGAGAAGAAAAACAATAGGCAAAACAAGCAGACTGATGAATCTCACCTCCTGGCCTGGACGCCTCTGCATATTAGTCCATCCGAGAGAATCGACGGCACACGGCAGTGAGACTTAACAGTTAACAGCGCTGCTCCAAATCTTGGTCTGATGGTGATGCATTGATGGAGAGCCTATATCAGAATTTCGTCGCACTGCCACGGCAGGCCCTTGTAGCCTATATCAGAATTTCGTCACGCTGCCACGGCAGGGCCTTGTCCTCGTGTCTAGATTAGATCAGAACAGACGCTCCTGATGGCCGGTTCCGTCAAACATGAGTGTCAGGCCACGTCCTGCTTGAGCCAAGCTGCAGGTCATGGGCTGGAAAGGCTTCGGCCTTGCTATTGCCGAGTCGGAGTCGGAGAGCATGAGTGTCTATTCTAATATTTTCAGATTCGTTTTCTTTTACTTTTTTTGCAAATATATATACAGACTATATTCGTAGGTTGACAGCGTATATGCTATATAGATATGATCTATTAGAACATAGAAGAAAAAAGAAATCAATCTAGAAATTTTATGGGCTTCGGTATAGTATTTTATAGACAGAAAACACGGTTTGAGTTGTATGAGCAAGTCACGTTCGGATACGACATTGCTCAGCTGTCAGTTTCTAAAATAAATACACTATGGGATACGAACCGAGATATAGTTTCTATATTCATGAAGTTAGTTAAGGGAGGTCATACCCAAAAAAAATAGAAATAAATTTTGCCTCTTTATTGTTAGATGTATATAGAAGAGTTATATTTAGAGTACTCAGGATCTGAAAAATCTATTTAGATTAGGATTCCTACTCCATATTATCTAGACGCGAGCTATTCTAACTCGTATAAGCACGGGTTATATATATATAAGTCTGAACAAAAAAAACTCTCCATTGATCGGTAGTTAGAGAGAGGCAGACAAAAAAATAGATGGACAAAAAAAATAGTCTGAAATTTTACCTCTTTATTATTAGGTATAGATATAGTCCGTGCTTATACGAGTTATAATAGTTCACGTCTAGACGGATATGAAGCCTGATTATAAGATTATTTGGGTTCTGTATAAACAAACTAGGATTAGCATTCTTCCTTCTCCTTTCCTTCTAGGATAGAGTCCTTATGTTTTACAACAACAAGAGTCTGTAAGCAGCTCATCAAGCAAAAAAAAAACAGCCAGACATGGTACACAAGTAGACACAAAAAGGAATTAAAGTATCCACAATATATGCTATATTTACATGCATGCCGTGATTAAGGGAGAATTCTAAAGAAGCTTAGGGCAGCCGGACTTGTTTATTTGGTATAATATATGTATGCACATGTAATCTGTATAGGAGCCTTTTCATATGATTGGTTCAATACAAAATATGTATCTTCTTGGTTTAGAAAAGGCCGACATGTTTTAGATTTGGACTTTGACTTGTTGACCAAACCGGTTTAGAAAATATGCTCGTACGATTTGAATCTACTGATTCAACTAGAAAATACTAGCCGTTCTATATATATCTATACCTAGATACATATTGGAACATATCTTTCTCCCTTGTTGTATGAGTTAATATGACGTGTCCAACTACTATGTGGAGACTTAATTTTAAAACAAATTGGTATACGAGTTACCACAGTTCATATCTAGGTGGTACGAAATTTGATTCCAAGACGTATTAGAGCAGATAACACGACCATTACATAAATCTCCAAATCGCAAGTTGTCCATATCTCAGCAAGTTGTATGCCCCAGTGCAACGCACAGGCATGTTTTGCTAGTAATAATAATAAAAAGGCAAAATTTCAAGCTATTTTTTTCGCCCAGCTCATTCTATTCAGGCCCAACCGCCGGCCCACTCGCTCATGCCATCGCTACTGGCCCACTCACTCACTCATACCCACTCCCGTCCCGTGAACCCACTCTCGTCCGGTGATCCCGTCGATCCTCTCGATAAAAAAAAAATATATGTCTCCGTGACCCACTGACGTTGCCGCTTCTGCGGTCACGCAGCACTGCGTTGATGATGGGGATGGCGGTGATGACGGCGTGGAGGGAATGAACGAGGTAGTCCTATAGCTCGACGCCCTGATCCATGAGCGCGGCAGTGAAGGATGCGACAGAGGCGGAGGCGGAGGCGTGGCTGAGGTCGACGATGAACTTGGCGAGGATGCGGTCAGCGACGCCGAGGTGGGCCTCCAGCTCCGAGCAGACTTGGAGACGAGTGAGAGCTGTGTGAGCCGACGCATCCCCTCACCCACCGCGCTTGCGCCGGTCGCTGCCACCATAGCCGTGCGCACGGCACAGAGTTGGGCATGCCCCGCGTGCAGCCCCGCCGCTCAGGTCGAGGAATCCTGTCATCATCCAGGATGCTCCGCCTCCTCCCAGAGCCCTATGCCGAGAAGCCGACGCCCCCATGTTGGCCGAGTGAATCGGAATCTGAATCGAATCATAATTTCGAATCGAATCAAATCGGCGCCTATCAGAAAAATCAAATCAACTCCAACATGAATTCCTTCCACTTCCTTTAACTACTTATACTAGTATAATGCCCGTGCTAACGTCACAGTTTTATTTTAGGGATGCACATTAAAACAGCCAAACGACAATTTTTTTCCATAGTTCAAGTTTTACAGAATTGTATTTGAGTATGTATACAATCCGGGAAACACTTTTACATAAGAAGGCATAATAAATTTATTTCTCGCATTAACCATCTAATTTAAAATCTGCCTAAATCCTTCTTCTGGGAAGCTGTCAAACATTCATTTCAACGGCTCTTCAAAATGTCCGCCAAGAATTTTCTAAACTTCCTTAAAACATGTAATTTGCACTGATTGTAGAGATGCAGAAAAACACATCACCTTTGGTTTGAGATCTCGATGAACCACTCGAATGTGGCAAAAAGCGACGACATTTAATATTTGCATCAGGACAGCTTTTGCATCATCCTCATAGTACTTCCCACCTCTTAAGGACATGTTTAGTTCCCAAAAAAATTCCAAAAAAACCACAGTAACGAATCTTTAGACACATATATGGAGCATTAAATATAAATAAAAAATAAAACTAATTACACAGTTTAGCTATAAATCACGAGACGAATCTTTTAAGCTTAGTTAGTCCATGATTGGACGTCAATTACCAAATAACAACGAAGATGCTACAGTGGTTTTTTGCAAAAAATTTTGGGAACTAAATAGGCCCTAAGTCCAATGCAAAACATCAGTTATATTGAAGCACATATTTTGATGTGCTATTTCAAAATTTTATGTTCACTTCCTAGAAAGTATTCTGTCAAGTATCTCCACCTTCACACAACCTACACAAATAGGATTTTAATTTAATGAACATGAATCTTTAAAGAACAAAGCATGGATTGCACGCTAAATACAGAAAATGACTATCCAAGGACCATCATCAGCAGGGTATAAAAGGTAAATATAAATGAGAAGCAAATAATTCATGGAGGAATCTTTCAAGTCCCAGTAGACCATGGTAACAAACTTTGGCAGCATGTAAATAATATGGAAACTTTCACTCTTTCTAGAATATCACAAGTTCACAACTAAGGTTTGGCGGGGAAAAGAGAAGCCTATCTTGACTGCCTCC
>CM039610.1:30630029-30703727 GCA_022457205.1 Saccharum spontaneum | reverse complement strand
AGGAAGGGGGCGCAATGGCGGCGGAGAAGGGCTTCCCGTCACTTGTGCGGTCCCTGTGATCGGAGTAGGGTCTAGGGTTTGTCGGTGGGAGTAGTGACGGCGGTCGAACTTGGTAATCCATGCCCCGGCCTCCCACCTCTATTTATGTACCGCACGTGACAGGGGCCCTCCAACCATAGGTGGGTTGGGCTCCCCCGATCAAGGAGCGGATCAAGGTCCCTAATGGGCCGTTGAGTCCAATAGGAGGAGAGATCAAACCCTAACATTCTCTCTCTTGATCTCTTTTAATAACTTATCTCAACCTTATCTTATTCTTAATTTAAATACCTAACTTAAATGCTTAGCACTTTAACTCCGTCTCATTATAAAGAAATGCGTAGAGCGCGTCTCATCGTCACAGAAACAGTTCCTATTGGACTTGGCGGCTACAGTACATCTCTCTAATTTGAAACAGAGTTCTAACTAAAGGGCCCTAAGTGTTCATGAATCATAGGCTTTCCCTTAACCCCATACCGGCTAGGTGTTTTCTAAACATGTTGGGTGGTAGGCCTTTTGTGAGCGGATCCGCTAACATATTAGCCATCTTAATATACTCAAAACTTATAACATGATCCTGAACTTTCTCTTTCACAACATAGTACTTGATGTCAATATGTTTAGCAGCACCACTTGACCTATTGTTGTGAGCATATTCAACTGTGGGATTATTATCGCAGTATAACTTAAGTGGTCTCTCAATGCTGTCTACCACTCTTAATCCGGGTAAAAACTTCTTAAGCCAACTTACCTGTCCCGAGGCCTCATAACATGCTACAAACTTAGCGTACATCGTCGATGACGTGACGAGAGTCTGTTTGGAGCTTTTCCACGATATGGCTCCACCTGCGAGGGTGAATATGTAGCCTGACGTGGATTTCCTTTCATCCCCCGCATAATCTGAATCTGAGAACCCCACTATCTCAAGGGAGTCAGTCTTATTATAACTTAGCATGAAGCCTTTAGTGCCCTGCAAGTAACGCAAGACTTTCTTAACTAACTTCCAGTGTTCTGCACCTGGATTTTTCTGATATCTGCCAAGTAACCCGGTAACAAACGCTATGTCAGGGCGAGTACAAATTTGAGCATATTGTAAGCTTCCGACGGCTGAAGCATAAGGTACTGATCTCATTTGCTCGAGCTCGATCTGATTCTTGGGACACTGGTATTCTCCATACTTATCGCCCTTGACTATGGGTGCAGGTGATGGACTGCACTTGTGCATACTATATTTCTTAAGAATTTTATCTATGTATGCCTTTTGTGACAGCCCTAATACCCCTCTATTTCTATCACAGTGAATTTCAATCCCCAGAACGAAAGAAGCTTCACCGAGGTCTTTCATGTCAAAATGCGAGGACAAGAACTTCTTAGTCTCCATTAGTAGAGTGACATCGTTGCTTGCTAGCAAAATATCATCCACATATAGAACTAAGAAGATGAACTTAGAATTCTTAAACTTTACATAAACGCAATTGTCCTCTACATTTGCCTTAAACCCAAACTTTCTTATTGTATTATCAAACTTCAAATACCACTGTCTTGAAGCTTGCTTTAGTCCATAAATAGACTTCCTTAGGCGGCACCCCATGTTCTCTTTTCCTTCCATGACAAAACCTTTTGGTTGTGCCATGTAAACATCTTCCTCAAGATCCCCATTTAGGAATGCCGTCTTAACGTCCATCTGATGCAATTCTAAATCAAAATGTGCTACTAGCACCATTATAATTCTAAAAGAATCTTTACATGAGACCGGAGAGAAAGTCTCATTGTAATCAATTCCTTCTCTCTGAGTAAAGCCTTTTGCCACGAGTCGCGCCTTACGTCTTTCAACATTCCCCTAGGAGTCATACTTAGTTTTATAAACCCATTTACAACCAACCTTCTTAGCTCCCTTAGGAATTTCCATCAGTTCCCAAACTTTATTGGAATCCATGGACCTTATTTCATCTCTCATGGCTTCTAACCACTTCTCACAGTGTTCGCTTTTCATGGCTTGTTCATATGTAGTGGGATCATCCTCCATATGAAATTCTTCGGTTTCATAAACCTCATAATCATCTGAAATAGCTGATCTTCTAACTCTTTCTGATCTTCTAAGATTCTGATTGTTTGGCGTTATTTGGGGTTGTTGTTGTTGTTGTTCTTCCTGATGCTCGACGTGTGGTTCTAATGGATCCTGAAGGACAGGTTCCAGATTTTCATTGGATGTTGGCAACGGAAAACTAACAACCGGTGCTGGCACTACAGTGTCTAACACTGTTGATGCAACAACTATGGGTAGCACAAAGAATTGTTCCTGAAGCATTGGAGTAGGGGCATAAACCCTTTTCTCCTCTAAACTAATCTCTTGTGCTACCTTGCTCCCCCTTATCAAATCATCTTCTAAGACCTCAGCATGTCTGGTTTCCACAAACTTATTATGCCTGTCAAGGCAGTAAAAGCGGTAACCTTTTGACCTATCTGGGTAGCCAATGAAATGGCAACTAACTGTCTTAGGATCTAATTTCTCTAAATTTGGGTTAAAAATCTTAGCCTCAGCAGGACAGCCTCACACCCTTAAGTGTTTAAGTGAGGGTACTCTGCCTGTCCATAGCTCGTACGGTGTTTTGGACACCGACTTACTTGGAACACGATTAAGAATGTGAATGGCGGTTTTCAACGCCTCCATCCACAAACTTACCGGTAGGGTGGAGTAGCTAATCATGCTTCTTACCATATCCATTAAGGTACGGTTTCTTCTCTCAGCCACTCCATTCTGCTGAGGATCTCCTGGCATGGAATACTGGGAAACTATGCCATTTTCCTGAAGGAACTTTGCAAAAGGTCCTGGAACTTGGCCATACGGGGTATGTCGCCCATAATATTCCCCACCACGGTCTGATCTTACTATTTTAATCTTCTTATTATGCTGATTTTCTACTTCTGCCTTGAATATCTTAAACTTATCTAATGCCTCTGATCTTTCTTTTATTGGATAAATATAGCCAAAACATGAATAATCATCAGTGAAAGTTATGAATGAATCATAACCGTCCACACTCTTAACAGGAAATGGACCACAAATATCTGTGTGAATTATTTCTAAGTTTCCTGCACTTCGTTTGGCATCTTTCTTAACTTTCTTAACATACTTACCCTTAATACAATCTACACACTGATCTAATTCTGAGAGTTGTAATGGCGGAAGAATTTCAGCCTTGACTAATCTATCAATTCCCCCCTCGAAATGTGGCCTACTCTGCAATGCCACAATTTCGAAGAGTCAATCTGAAATTTCTTACGCTTTCTATTTACATTCGTAGACGATGGAACTTTCTCATTCTCAACGGATATAGCATTAACATTCTCAGAAACTGATAACAAATAAAGTTTGTCTTGTCGGAAGGCAAGACCAACACACTTATCATTGAAAAATATCTTACATCTGCCATTTCCAAAATGGCAAGCCAATCCATCATCATCTAACTTACTAACACTTATTAAGTTTCGATGCAAAGAAGGAACATAGAGTACATCAGAAAGCCTAAGTACAAAACCATCTAATAATGCTAAAGTCAAATCGCCAGTGGCTTCGACGTCAGCTTGTACTTCATTTGCCACCTTAATTGTTCTTTTGTCTCTTTGCAGGTTTCTCCTCGTATGGAATCCCTGTAAAGAATTGGCAACATGAATTGTTGCACCTGAGTCAATCCATCAAGTAGATTTAGCATAACTAATATACAAGGATTCATCTACAAATGTAACTAAATCCTCACCATGCTTGTTGAGGTACGTCAAGAAACCAAGACAATCCTTTTGCATGTGTCCTGTTTTCTCACAGAACATGCACTGATTTGGTGCTAGCCAAGGCTTCTTGCGGAGTGGGTTATGTGGCCTGTTTTGGTCCTGACCCCATTGTTGTTCTGAGGAGTCTGAGGGTTCTGAGGGACTTTGCCCTGAGAGTTTGGTGCCTAATGTTGACGGTCCTTAAGTATCAAATATAATTGTCAACTAAACATGGAAAAGGATCAATATGCACCAAACATCTAGAATTAGGGTTTTATCTGACAGAATTCCATGAGTTTTGGTGTTTATCTATTTCTGCAGGGAGTTATCAGATAATATGGAAAAGAGGTCCACATATCGGGTTAATGACGGGAAAATTACTTGGCACGCAATTATCTTACATCTAGAAGACTCCAGAAGCCACGGGAACGAACGGGAGCCGTAACGGGCCAGGACACAGGGCGCCCGCCCTGCCCCTCGGGCCAATCAGCTTCTGCCTCGCGGATTATGCTCCACCGCCTCTCTAGATCAAGGAAAACCGTCCGTTCTAAGTCGGTTTGATCCGACGGTCCAGATTCATTTGAAAGGGCTATATAAGCAAGGCACCACCACCCCAGGGGGGAGGAGAAATCATTATCAGAGGAAGCCAGAAAAGTTAGGGTTTAGGAAGTTCTCTCCCGCAGAGAATTAGAAGTAGCTACTCCATTATTCTTCAAGTCTTATAGGTTTGATTAGATAGAATTAGAGAAGTAGAGCATTCAAGCTCTGGATTTCGGATCTTCATCAATAAAGATTGGTATTATTTCATATCATTCTCTACTACTTTATTCTAATTGCATTATGTCTCTGTTTATTATGTTCTTAGTTTACTCTAGTTCTATAATTGATATAGTTATGATTGATAATGAGTTTATGTATGAGTTTGCAAAGCGCTTAGCTCTTACCTCGAGGGAGTTAAGTGGTAGATCATATGTGGGCGTGGTGCTTAGATATTATTTACCTGCAAATGTATCCTATTGGCCGGGTTGTGTGGTAGTTCGCGATAGTGACAGCTTCATTGATTCTTATATAGTCCACCCTCTGTTGATAGGACAGGCAGAATTTGTATTGCGGAGTAAGTCTTACTATGTTCTGATTTACTTTAGCAATGTTCCTTATACATAAATAAAGAGTCTTTTATGCTATATATGATCTTGTAGAATGTTTAGAGTAGATTGTGACTTAGTAGATAGTAGATACTTAGAATCCATTCTCTAGCTAATCCGACGTCACCTTATATCAATATGGAGTAGTCTATTTCTAATCGCTGTGTTATTTACCCATGAGCTTATAATTCATTATCTTTATTTATGGCTTACCCCCTGCCAAAGCAAGTGACTGTGTGACGAGTTTCTCATTAGTAATCATGTTTAGCAAAGTTGATCTCTAGTCTATGTCATTCTACACCTGCTTTCACCGTTCTCTTAAGCAAAATATAAATAACGATACCCGGAATACTTTTCCTGGTGAAATGCTACAATGAGGTATTTTATCTGTGTGCTTGCGGATAGAATAGATTATCTTCTAAAGAGCCCTTTACATTTATAAATACCTATGTACACTCTGGCACCATGCTGGGGATGACAACCTAGTATTTAAGTGGTGTTAGTAAGTGTCAACAAGCATTTCTAGCGCCGTTGCCGGGGATCGGTAATGAAAGTCAGGAAGTCATCAAGGTTATTCACATAAAATTTTTTAAACTAGACTATTGAGAAAAATTGCAAAAACAGCTACTAAGTGAGAAATCATAACAAGGCACCTCTACTTTGGCAGGATTCACCCTGTTGTTTTTCTATGTTTATATTTTTATACAGGGTATATCAGGATTGACTTTGGTACATTCAACTCTTCATCATCAGAACCAAAGCAATCAAAAAGTAGAAGCTAGTCACCATTTGTTGAAGCTATGGCACAAAAGACGTTACAAGAATTCTCTGCTCCAACTCTTGAGAACATTCCAACTGGTCCAAGAATTGAAGCAGAAGAAGAAGAAGAAGCACCCGAGTTTGAGCTCAAGTCAAGCCTCATCAATTTGGTGCAAGCTACACAATTCACTGGAAAGGTACACGAAGATGCAAATGCACATCTGCAGAATTTCCTGGAGATTGGAAGCACAATCCGCATCAACGGTGTTCACAAGGACGTCATACTACTTCGCCTCTTTCCATTCTCATTAGAAGGAAAAGCGAGGAAGTGGTTTTACACTCATAAAGACAACATCAATAACTGGACGGACTTGTCAGATGCCTTTCTAGCAAAGTTTTTCCCTATAGGCAAAACAGCTGCCTTAAGAGGAAATATTGTCAATTTCCAGCAGCAGAAGATAGAAGCCATTTCAGAAGCATGGGAGCGTTTTCAAGGATACATATCAGATTGTCCTCACCATGGAATGGCTAGATGGTTACTTATGCAGACCTTCTACCATGGATTAACTTAGAAGGCTCGTGAGTGCCTAGATGCATTTGCTAAAGGATCATTCTTGGAGCTTACAATTGGACAAGCTGAGACACTTTTGGAGAAGATATCAGAAAATCAAGGCTGGTTCCAAGACAAAGCTCAACAATGTCATCAAACTGAAGAAATACCAGAAGAAGTACATACAATATCAACCAAGATGGAGAATTTGCTCCATTGGATTGATCAGAGGGCCAAGTTCAAAGAAGATCAAAGAGCCATCGAAACAGCACATAAACCCACTGTAAGTCAACTCAATAGTAAAGGTATTAACTTAGGTAATTCCTTCAAGCCACTTAAGGAAATAATAGCTCAACAAACCAAAATTAATGATAAAGTTAAACAAAGGCTAGATACAAATGAATCATCTCTAACAGATATACATAATAAAATGGATTTTCTATCAGCTGCCTTTGATGAGCAGAACACTATTAATAAAAGGGTAGAACTTAAATTAGCAAAGCTAGCTGCTGCACTGCCTGTTGCTACTAACCTTGAGCAGGTAAAGAACATAATTACCAGAGGAGGGAAGGCCACTAAGGATCCTCCTTTCCCAAAAGAGAGGCAAAGAAAACCAGCATCAGTGCAACCAGCAGTGATAGAAGAAAACCCTGTTGAAGCAGAAGAGCTGCTACGATCACCAAGAACTGGAGAAATGATGAAAGATTTTTACGACACCAACTATTTGCCATTCCCTAGAAGAAACAGAGGACCACAGTCGGATGAGCAGTTTGGTAAGTTTGTGGAGGTAATTCAGAAATTATATGTCAACATACCTCTACTTGATGCCATACAGGTACCCACATATGCAAAGTACATTAGAGATATTCTTAACAAGAAGAGGCCACTGCCCACCACTGAGGTGATCAAGCTGACAGAAGAGTGTAGTGAGGCCATCCTCAACATACCATTAAGAAAGAAGAAAGATCCAGGATGTCCCACCATTGATTGCTCGATCGGAGACCAACACTTCAACAATGCACTTTGTGATCTCGGAGCAAGCGTCAGCGTGATGCCAGCATCAGTCTACAAGAAGCTCAAGCATACAACCCTTGAACCAACATCAATGTGTCTACAACTAGCAGATCAATCAATTCGACACCCGATGGGCATCGCCGAAAACATCCCAGTCAAGATAAGAGACTTCATTATACCAGTAGACTTTGTGGTACTGGACATGAGTCCCGACTCAAAAGTGTCCATTATCCTTGGGAGGCCATTTCTGAGTACCGCCAACACCCACATTGATGTCGGAAAGGGAGAAATCAAGTTCAACATAAACGGACAAGAAGAACACTTCACATTCAAACCCAGACCAGAGAGAGACTCCGCAGTGAAGGAAGTTCATGAAGAAGAACCACTGGAGGCACCATCTCCGGAGGAAGGTAAATTAAAAGATTGAAAGATTTGGAGGTCCAGCTTGGGGGACCTGAAATTCCCAAACCCTCGCCGGGAGGTAAATCGGTATTTATCCATTGCATATTTAATTCTTGCATTAGTTATATTCATGCATAGCATCATAAAAAAAAGAGAGAAGCCCCATATAAATAATACATATGGTGTGTAACAACCCATATTTATTAATTATAGTGGTGGCATAAAAATATTTTTCCATGATCATTTCAAATTGTTTTGAATTTCTTTAGTTTTTCTCCTGCATTATATTTATCATTTTCAACCTTCTAGAAGCATGACCCACACCCTTGGGTCCCACATGTCATACACTTCACCTCACATACATCCCATCACATAGTTTCATCCACCAATATGTTTCCACTCACCAGACATCTTTCCACCGTCCAACCACTATCAAAACATCCTTTTTCTGCATGAGATCAAAGCAAAGGACCAAGTGGAGAAGAGGCAGCCAGGATGGGCACCAGGGGTGGGCGCCCGCCCACCTACCCAGGGCGCCCGCCCTGTCCCCTGATCCTTCTATAAAAAGCCACCTCTAGTTCTCCTTCTCTTCACACACTCATTTCAGAAAACCCTGCAACCTCATAGTTCTCAGTTTCCAAAGCATAGTTCTAGTAGAGAAGAGAAGAGAGAGTGAAGAAGGGGAAGAGAGTGTGAGAAGGTTAAGAGCTCTTTTGAGTAAGAGAGCTAGGTCACTTAGTCAGCAGTAATCCCGCTGTCCAGCGGAACTAAAAGTTGTTAGGGGGAGGCCCTGTTAAAATTAAAACTTGTCTTGAACGATTAACCCCCGGACGACTGACTTTTGGACGGCTAACCGCTGACATTTTTCTAACATATTCTCCACTAGTTGTGTTGGTGTCTACTCTTTCTTTTTATAGGATGTTGAGGAAGATCAAGAAGGCTAGCAAGGCCATCAAGAATATCGGGACAAGGAGTTCGTCCCGACACTCCTCCCGCCACTCGGAAATGAGCGTCGATCCGGCACCCCAGCAAGCTCCATCATCCTCCTCCGCTCCTAGGATCAAAGTGCTCCTCAAGCCAGGAGACCTTGATCTCAAGAGCCGTAGAGAGAAAGACATCTACCAGCAGTTAAAAGGTAGGTACTTCATCCTTGATCCACTGCTTTTACTAGAAACGGGGATGGGCACCGAGTTTGATCTTATCTTTCGCATGCTGGAGTGGACTAATTTTTGGGATATCACAGAACTGGGTTCTCGTCTCCTCACCATTGAGTTTTTGTGCACTTTGCAAATTTGTGAAGGGGGCATTGTTTTCCGGATGTTCAAACAAGACATCATGTTGTCTTGGAGAGAACTAAGTGACCATCTTGGTTTCTCTCCAAGATGTCTTTTAGACATTGATACCGGTTTACCAAATTTTGATCGGAACCAGTTTTGGAGAGAAATCTCTCGAGATCTGTCTTTCAACGAGCCCCGAACCAGTGACATGGAGCATCCGACTCTAAGGATGTTCCACAAATGGCTCGGGTATAATTTGTTCTTTCGTGATGACATTAGGAAGGTTAGGATTGGAGATTTGCAGCTTCTCTATGCTGCCATTAACAAAACCGCCGTTTCACCCGTCATGCTTTTAGTCTCCCATTGGCTTGCTATCCCCACTCTTCAAGGTCCAGTCGGTTGTACCTCGCTTGTGACTCGCCTTGCCACAAATCTTAACTTATTGGAAAATTCATCTCTTGAATTTATTGATGAATCAAGAACATATCATGGCTATGACACATTCCGGCAGGCGAGGATGTTAAAAAGGGAAATTGGAATTATGTATATGTTGTACGACAATGATGTCAAGGTTCGGTTACCTAACCCGAGCCTTGGCCTCTATGCCGTACAAAATTATTTGATTGATGTTGCAGCAGAGCCAGTGAACCAGCGTGTACCACAACGCGTGGCATCCGAAAGGATTACCACTCATCAAAGACACGACTGGTCTGGAGCTGATCCTGGACCGGAGGAAGCAGCACATCTTCACTATCGTGATTACAACCCCCGAGTCCTTAGGGACCTATGGGTTCAATCCACGCAGCCGCCTGAACCAACACCGGAGGAATGGCCGGAGGGCCAAGACCATCAGTGGGCTAACCCACCATACACTACAGGCAGATTTTCTGCTGATCCCTATGGAGCCTCAACCTCTAGGACCCAGCCCCACTTTGATGCAGGACGCTACTCCGACGCCTCCTATGTGTTCACGGGTGATTATTACTATGATACCCGTGCATTCCACAACCGCACCGACAACGCCCTGCTCAACATCCAGAATCAACAAGTGGAACAAATGCGCCGCTGGGAAGCCCAAGAGAAGTGGAACCAAGAGCAAGCTGCCCAGATACAAGGCCTAAGGGAGGATACGGCTACGATAGAAAATAACATTGCCAGCATGATGAGTTTCTTCAACATTGAATAAAGACGTCGCCAACATCTAGCTTGGGGGAGTTTCCTCCCCATTTTACCAAGTAAGTTGTTAGTTGTTTTTGTTATTTATTTTCTGCTTTAGTATTTCAAAAAAAAATCCCTATAAATACTTTCTTTCTTGCTTTAATTTAATTTACTGCTTTCCATAAAACATGTAAACAAAATAAAAAGAGTGTGTAGATAAGTGTGCTTTAATTTATCTGCTAAGTTTTCATCTCTAGAAAAATAAAAAGACCAAAAAGATGTTTGATGGAAATGATGAATAGTTGCTCTGTTTGCTTACTTTCAAGTACCTAACTTTCATATTAAGTTCTCCCATGAATTGCTAAAACTAATAAATCTTTATTCTGTGGGAAGCATGAACCTAAAACTAAAGTCTAGGTAAAAGAAAGACATGATATAAAGTTTTGAGCTGCTGTTTATCTTGTTTCTACTACACTAAGTTCTGGAGATTTATTTTGAAAATTTACAAAATCACATGATGAGTTCCTAGCATGATTGGAAAAAAATCCTACCACAGCCATACTTGCTATAATTGCTATATCTTTTACTACTTATTCGCCACATTGAGTTTGATCGAGCTATGTAGACCCTTAGGAGCTTTTCATGTGGTTAAATCAAGATATTCACTTGCACACATCTATTACACCATTCATCACCATTCATCAAAAACCTGTTAAAAATATTGTTACTACTTGTTGTCCTAAGTATTGTTATTTTCTCTCTTCAAAAAGATTCGATGCAGAAGAGGCATGGGTTATGCAAAAATTTATATATGAGGAAATAAAAAGGGGCAAGTGCCCGGAACCTCAGAAAAACGAGGAAATAAAAAGGAGCAAGTGCTCGGAACCTCGAAAGAAAAAGAAAAAGCGTGAGACGAGAGGTAAAAATGGACAAGTGTCCGACAGTAGAATTAGGGGTACAAAGATACCCACCTAAGGAAAAAAAAGAAGATAGCCCATGTTCTTAAAAGCAAAGATCAAGAAGGAGGAGAGATAGCAATATGAGGAGCAATGAGAAGTAAGTTTATTATTTATACATTATCACCGTCATTATCATTTATTCCACCACACATGCACATCTTGATTTAATTATATGCTGAGTTCCTTTGGATCCATGGCTCGATTAGACAATATATGAACCATTTTTCACTCTTATGAGCTCCACATAAATATTTCATCTGTCATAAGAAAGTGATCTCTTTGGTAAGGATCCACAAATACCACATATAGAGAGACTTGAGAGAATCATGTCTAGGAACTCTGAGCTTTATTTTTTTGAAAACTTATGCAAAACTCCAGAATAAGGTGAAGTATAGATAGGAGGAATAGTGCTTGACTTAATTACTTTGTCTTTTCTATTACTCAAGATTTAAGTGCAGGTACTAAGCCCCATGAACACTTCACTCTAATCTGGGAGAATTTTATATGAAAGTATGTGTGCCTAACAGAAAAGTAAACATCGAAGCAACTCCTGATCCATCTGAGTTTGTCTGTTTGCTCAGGGACGAGCAAAGGTTAAGCTTGGGGGAGTGTTGATATTTGGTAACGCAATTAGGAAATAGGATCCGCAAGCGCATGGATATCGGTGAGCACTTCACCCGAGATGTTATCCTGGGTATCGTATTTATATTTTTACCTTTAGGAGAAAGAGTGCATCTGACTAACCAAATCTATTACTACTAACCTTTAGGCTACAACCACTATGATTCGATGTGAGTGATGTATAGAGAAGACTACAACCACACTCTTCTTCTAACCTTGGTAAGGATGATCTACTGTTCTATTGGGGAGGTTTACGGAATCTAGACACCACAAAGGATGTTCAACCCGCACCTATAAACCCTATCGATCCTGCTAACGGGATATGGAATACAAAGGTAACTCGGAATTGTCACGTTCCTCGCTACTACCACGGTCCGGCTAGACGAGGGGATATCTATGAGTATCCTAGCTTAAACACCACGTTTACGCTAGAGATGATTACTCTAAACTCTACGCGAAGAGATCAAAGTAAACTCATAAACCAAAGAACAATAAAACAAAGAACTTACTAGAATTTAGAAGTCGAAATACTGAAGAATCCTGAGAACAAGCCTCGGGTTAGAAGAACTTGCTCCCGCAGGTACAACCTCGGAGTAGACACCGACAGGCCGGCTTCCTCCGATCTACACCTCCACTCTATCTCTCTCAATCTAGTAGAACTAATTCTACTTTCACATTGGATGCTAAGCCCTAAGAGGTGGGAACCCTAGAGGGAACCTCTCTCTCTAAACCCTAACTAGAGATATGCAACTGAATAATGAATTGGGGTCTTCTCCACCAGGGGTCAGGGGCCTTGCTTATATAGCCCTTTTGGATGAATCTGGACCGTCGGATCAAACCGACCTTCATCCTACGGTTTTCCTTGATCCTCAAAGGCGGTGGAGCATAATCCGCGAGACTCGACCTGATTGGTCCCGGGGGCAGGGCGGGCGCCCTAGGGCACAGGGCGGGCGCCCTGTGTCCGGCCCCGTTACGGCTCCCGTTCGTTCCCGTGGCTTCTGGAATCTTCTAGATGTAAGATAATTGCGTGTTTGGTTAATATCCCGTCATTATTCCGACATGTGGGCCTTTCTTCCGTATTTTCTAATAACCCCCTGCAGAAATAGATAAACAGCAAAACTCATGGAATTCTGTTAGATCAAACCCTAATTCTAGGTGTTGCTTGCATATAGGTCCTTTTCTTTATTTATTTGATGGTTATAATTGATACTTAAGAACCGTCAACAGGGAGTTTGTTGACGGTCCTTAAGTATCAAATATAATTGTCAACTAAACATGGAAAAGGATCAATATGCACCAAACATCTAGAATTAGGGTTTTATCTGACAGAATTCCACGAGTTTTGGTGTTTATCTATTTCTGCAGGGAGTTATCAGATAATATGGAAAAGAGGTCCACATGTCGGGTTAATGACGGGAAAATTACTTGGCACGCAATTATCTTACATCTAGAAGACTCCAGAAGCCACGGGAACGAACGGGAGCCGTAACGGGCCAGGACACAGGGCGCCCGCCCTGTGCCCTAGGGCGCCCGCCTTGCCCCTCGGGCCAATCAGCTTCTGCCTCGCGGATTATGCTCCACCGCCTCTCTAGATCAAGGAAAACCGTCCGTTCTAAGTCGGTTTGATCCGACGGTCCAGATTCATTTGAAAGGGCTATATAAGCAAGGCACCACCACCCCAGGGGGGAGGAGAAATCATTATCAGAGGAAGCCAGAAAAGTTAGGGTTTAGGAAGTTCTCTCCCGCAGAGAATTAGAAGTAGCTACTCCATTGTTCTTCAAGTCTTATAGGTTTGATTAGATAGAATTAGAGAAGTAGAGCATTCAAGCTCTGGATTTCGGCTTCGTAGGTTTTATCATGGAGGGCATTATCCATCTCAGCTTCTAGGATTCTATTCAAGATCCCCTTAGCTTCATTAGTAGGGATACGAAAGAAAGAACCTCTAGCCATAGTATGCAGCATTTGTTTATTATCTTTCTGAAGACCTCGAAAAAAGTGAAATAAAAGAACAGTGTCTTCAAGCAAAAGTTTTGGACCAGATTCTAAAAGATCAGAAAAACGTTTCCAGGATTTCCCCAAAGTTTCATTATCTTTTTGTTTAAAAGATAGGACTTCGAGTCTAAGGTCACCAGTACGGTCAAGGGAATAGAAATCTAGACAAAAGTTGGCTCTTAAAACTCCCCATTCACCTTGCTGTTGACTTACCTTCTGACTATACCATCGTCTAGCTTCTCCTCTTAAAGAAAAAGAAAAAAGCTTCCAACGTAAAGTCTTATCAGAGATGCCATCAATGCGAAGACAATCGCATGTCTGCTCAAAATCTCTAATATGAAGGTAAGGGTTTTCGTCTTCCTTTCCCGAAAAAGATAAATTTTGAATCATCGCAATCAACCTTGAACTTAACTTATACTGGGATGTTTGGATAGGCTGTGATGACTCCCATGGTAAAAGGTCAGTTGCTGAAGGTGTTGCGGCATCAAAGATAGATATAGAACCTTGGTTTTCCATTTTTGGTAAAAAGAAAAAGAAAGAATGAAAAAGATAAGAAAATAAAAAGTATGAATACAAGCTAGTAGTAAGACTCAAGGTTATCTCAGCAAACCGTCTTTCTCCCCGGCAACGGCGCTAGAAATGCTTGTTGATATTTGGTAACGCAATTAGGAAATAGGATCCGCAAGCGCACGGATATCGGTGAGCACTTCACCCGAGATGTTATCCTGGGTATCGTATTTATATTTTTACCTTTAGGAGAAAGAGTGCATCTGACTAACCAAATCTATTACTACTAACCTTTAGGCTACAACCACTATGATTCGATGTGAGTGATGTATAGAGAAGACTACAAACGCACTCTTCTTCTAACCTTGGTAAGGATGATCTACTGTTCTATTGGGGAGGTTTACGGAATCTAGACACCACAAAGGATGTTCAACCCGCACCTATAAACCCTATCGATCCTGCTAACGGGATATGGAATACAAAGGTAACTCGGAATTGTCACGTTCCTCGCTACTACCACGGTCCGGCTAGACGAGGGGATATCTATGAGTATCCTAGCTTAAACACCACGTTTACGCTAGAGATGATTACTCTAAACTCTACGCGAAGAGATCAAAGTAAACTCATAAACCAAAGAACAATAAAACAAAGAACTTACTAGAATTTAGAAGTCAAAATACTGAAGAATCCTGAGAACAAGCCTCGGGTTAGAAGAACTTGCTCCCGCAGGTACAACCTCGGAGTAGACACCGACAGGCCGGCTTCCTCCGATCTACACCTCCACTCTATCTCTCTCAATCTAGTAGAACTAATTCTACTTTCACATTGGATGCTAAGCCCTAAGAGGTGGGAACCCTAGAGGGAACCTCTCTCTCTAAACCCTAACTAGAGATATGCAACTGAATAATGAATTGGGGTCTTCTCCACCAGGGGTCAGGGGCCTTGCTTATATAGCCCTTTTGGATGAATCTGGACCGTCGGATCAAACCGACCTTCATCCTACGGTTTTCCTTGATCCTCAAAGGCGGTGGAGCATAATCCGCGAGACTCGACCTGATTGGTCCCGGGGGCAGGGTGGGCGCCCTAGGGCACAGGGCGGGCGCCCTGTGTCCGGCCCCGTTACGGCTCCCGTTCGTTCCCGTGGCTTCTGGAATCTTCTAGATGTAAGATAATTGCGTGTTTGGTTAATATCCCGTCATTATTCCGACATGTGGGCCTTTCTTCCGTATTTTCTAATAACCCCCTGCAGAAATAGATAAACAGCAAAACTCGTGGAATTCTGTTAGATCAAACCCTAATTCTAGGTGTTGCTTGCATATAGGTCCTTTTCTTTATTTATTTGATGGTTATAATTGATACTTAAGAACCGTCAACAAACACCCCCATACTTAGGCTTTTACTCGTCCTCGAGAAAAGGTTGGTTAATAAAACATCTGGGGTTGAAACATTCTTTCATACCTGCAGGGTGTTGTAAAAATCCACTGTGCACTTATAGTCAGGGAAATATATGGTCAGAGTAAAGAGCCTTTCTTCTTCTTAATCCCTATCATTTTTACATATTTTTGAAAAGAAAAACTTAGCATACCTTTATCCTCATAGGTGCTCTCAGAGTCACTCATTATCTTTTATATTTCTCTCTGAGGCTGTTTTGATTTTGCAAAAATAATTCTTTAAGCATACATACCTTGCATTTATTGTATGGTCAAAACCGGATCCGAGGAGAAGAATGCCATACTCTTAGATCAAAGATTTTGAAAATTAAAAACTTGTCACTCTTACTGGCATATTGCTTATTAGAGGGACCATGGGCTATCATTTTCTTTCCATCATATTTTTATCATATCTCATTTTTTTTCATTTTGGGTGGATACCGAGGTACCCCTAATTCTACTGCCGGACACTTGTCCATTTTTTTCCACGAGGTTATCGAGCACTTGCTCCTTTTTATTTCCTCGATATATTCATAATTTTGCATAGCCCATGCCTCTAACGCAATAATACTTCGGAAGAGTGAATCTTTCTGAATAAAAATGTCTTGATCTTAGGAGTATGATAAATCTCTCAACAAGGGTCTAACTTGTTTTGAACAAACTCAATACAAAGCAGATAGCTTTAATTAATATTTTCATGTTTAGCAGGCATATAAAACTTGAGGATGGTAGCTATAATTTTGAGATTTTTAAAACAAATTCTCCAAGCAATAAAGATACTAAGAATAAGGTACTCATACCCTTACCATCTCTTATTCCACAATGACTTTTAGCAACACAGGGTTTTGAAATAATTTTAATAATTGCAGGTTTCCAGGAAATATCACAGAATGAGATTGATCATGATTATAAGCATTTTTATCCTTTTAATTTATCATGTTTAGAGAGATAAAATTCTGCACAAACTAAGGTGAGTGTGTAAGTGTGTAATAAAAGTGTGCAGAGTGTGTACCTGGTTCATGGAGTGGTGCGATCGAAGTGTGTGTCATGCCAGGGAATCTCCCCCATACTTGTTTTCTGCTTTCTTGCACAAAAATAAAGTAGAGACACACAAGACATACTAATAATAATCTTTATTAATCTTGAGGCATTTATTACAACCGAATAATAATAATAACCGAATATAATAGATCTAAACTGATTATAAACGAACCTAATCGAATCTAATAATAACTAAGACATATATAGCCCCAAGATCTAATCTAGATAGCTCAGCGACGCTCACGCCTCCTAAGACTATGCTCTAACTCATCGATCCTCTTGTTGGCGTCGGCAAGGTCATCCCGTAGCTTTAGGATCGTAGTGTTATGGTTGAAGGTCCTCCGATCCATAGAGATATTGGAGTTCTGAATTTCTATAATGCTATTCTTGATCACCCGTAGCTCCTCATCCACATCTGCAATGGTCCTGCGGCGCTTGGGAGGTGTCTCGAAAGCATTAAGAGCATGCGTGGGTGCTTCCTTCGGAGGAACGAAGTGGACCTTAGCTGCCCTAACACCCTCGAAGTAAGGTCTCTCCTCCGTGGTATAGCGGACACTAGAGATCTCGCCGCTCCGGTTGGTCTTCACTCCGATGATCCGCTCATTGGGTTTTGGCGGCAGGATCTTTGTTCCGGCTGGTACCTTGATGATCTCCTTCCCCTTCGACGATGATGGCGAGCCTTCGAGCAATAGGGGCTGCGTAGGTGCGGTAAGAACTGGGCGAGCAAAGTAGGATTGGGCAGAGCTGCGTTGATGTGGTGGCATGGCTTCTAGCTGTCGCTCTGTGTTGGCCGGGACGAGAGCGTAGGCGTCGGGATCCTCCTTGGGCTTCTTGTTGAGGTCGTAGGGGACGACTTCCCAATCGATGTGGAACTTCTCAGCCATTGAAGCAGCTAGGAACTAAGCAAGATCTAATTTGAGGAAGGAGAGAAGGCTTGAATGAATTGGTACTAAAAGCTGACGTTGGGGGTCTGTTTATATAGGGGGTAAAAACTGCTCTCGTGCATGGTCGGGACTCTTCCCGCCGTCATGTTTGCGAAACAAACCGAGGACGGAATTTTCTAGATAGCAACGGGCGAGGTTATCGCGTGGGAGAAGTCTGGGGCTGAGGGGAGACAGGGGCAGGGCGCCCGCCCTCATCCTCAGGGCGCCCGCCCTGTGTCCGGCTCCTCTACAAGCCTGCTTTCTCGAGCGTGTTTCTCACCGTGTTTTTATCCCGAAAAATATATACTTTGCCCAAAAACGTCAAATTAAAAGCGTCGGGCTTTAATTTTTAATTGGAAGGTAAAAATTGATCACGTCTATTTCTTCTAATTCTTTATTGGGCTCTAAAAATAATTTAAGACATTGACCATTTACCTTGAATAACGTACCTTCGTCATTTTGAAGTGTGATAGCTCCGTGGGATGATGAATGAATTACCTTGAATGGTCCTTCCCATTTGCTCCGGAGCTTTCCATGCCCGAAAAGCTTCACCCTGGAATTAAAAAGTAATACCTTATCTCCGGGTGAGAACTCCTTCTTCTTGATCCTCTTGTCATGCCATCTCTTGACTCTTTCTTTGTAGATCTTTGAATTGTGATATGCTTTCTCCCGCCATTCTTCTAACTCCGATAATTGCATTCTTCTATGTTTTCCGGCGATATCTAGGTCCATATTCCATCTTTTTATGGCCCAGTGTGCCTTGAACTCAAGTTCAACAGGTAGGTGACAGGTCTTTCCGTATACCAATTGGTATGGAGACATTCCAATTGGGGTCTTGTATGCTGTCTGGTAAGCCCAGAGTGCATCGGGTAACTTGTCCTTCCATGCCGTTCCCATCTCGTTCACCGTCTTCTGAAGAATGTTCTTGATTTGCTTGTTAGAAGTCTCTGCTTGGCCACTTGTCTGAGGATGATAGGGAGTAGCGACGTTGTGACGGATTCCATGTCTTGATAGATAGTGCTCGAAGCGCTTGTCAATGAAGTGTGATCCTCCATCACTTATCACTATCCTGGAGACTCCAAATCTTGGAAATATGATTTCCTCAAACATCCTCTTCGAACTGATATTGTCGGCATGCTTGCAAGGTAGTGCCTCTACCCACTTGGAGACATAATCAACCGCCACCAAGATGAACTCACACTTCTTAGATGGGGGAAATGGACCCATGTAGTCTATTCCCCAGACATCAAAGAGTTCAATCTGAAGGTTGTTGGTGAGTGGCATGACATCCCTTGTATTTATGTTTCCGTGCCTTTGACATGGCCCACATCTTCTGATATATTGCTTCGTGTCATCGTACATCGTAGGCCAGTAGAATCCACATTGCCAGATCTTTGAATGTGTACGGAATGCTCCATAGTGACCTCCGTATGGTGATGAGTGACATCTGTCAATGATCTTCAATCCTTCCTCAGTGGTCACACATCTTCTAAGTAGGTCATCAGCGCATACTCGGAAGAGATATGGCTCATCCCATATATGTGAACGACTTTCCTGAATAAGCTTCTTCTTGTTTGCTCCGGGTGGTACATAACCTGAAACCATAAAATTAACAATATCTGCATACCAGGGGTCAGATCTGTTAATCCCGTAAAGCATGTCGTCCCGGAGTGAGTCATTAATGGGGGGTTCCTGTGAATTCTTAAAGTACATTCTAGACAAGTGATCAGCAATAGAATTTTCTACTCCCTTTTTATCTTTTATTTCTAAGTCAAATTCTTGGAGTAATAAAATCCATCTGATTAAGCAGGGTTTCGCATCTTTCTTAGTGAGCAAATATTTTAGTGCAGCATGATCAGTGTAAACAATTATCTTAGCTCCAACTAAATAAGATCTAAATTTATTAATGGCAAAAACAACAGCCAGAAGCTCTTTTTCAGTGGTTGCATAATTAAGTTGAGCTCCTGTCAAAGTTTTACTTGCATAAGCAATTGCATGATGCTTTTTATCTTTAGTTTGTCCCAAAACTGCCCCCACAACATAATCACTAGCATCACACATAATTTCAAAAGGCAACGACCAATCAGGGGGTTGAATGATTGGTGCAGAGATGAGTGCTTGCTTTAATAAATTGAAAGAATTTAGACATGCATCATCAAATTCGAAAGGAGCATCCTTGGCTAGCAAAAGAGTAAGTGGTCTCGCAATAAATGAAAGTCTTTTATAAATCTGCGATAAAAACCAGCATGGCCAAGAAAACTTCGAATTCCTTTTATATTTACAGGTGGAGGTAGTTGTTCAATTACTTTAATTTTAGCTCTATCTACCTCAATACCTCTTTCAGACACTAGGTGTCCTAGCACTATTCCTTCTCTAACCATAAAATGACATTTTTCCCAATTAAGGATTAAGTGCTTTTCTTCACATCTTTGCAAAACCTTATCTAAGTTCTCAAGACAACTATCAAAAGTTTTTCCATAAACTGAGAAATCATCCATGAAAACTTCCATAATCTCTTCAATCATATCAGAAAATATAGACATCATACATCTTTGAAAAGAAGCTGGTGCATTACATAACCCAAAAGACATTCTACGATAAGCATACGTTCCATATGGGCATGTAAAAGTGGTTTTGCTTTGATCATCAGGATGGATAGGGATCTGGTGATACCCTGAATATCCATCTAGAAAACAGAAAAACGAGTGTTTTGCTAACCGCTCAAACATCTCATCTATAAAAGGCAAAGGAAAATGATCCTTTTTCGTGGCTTTTTAAGTTTTCTATAGTCTATGCACATCCGCCACCCAGTGACGGTGCGTTGCGGAATTAGCTCATTCTTATCATTAGTAACAACAGTCATGCCTCCCTTTTTAGGCATAACTTGAACAGGGCTTACCCACTCACTATGCGGCACAGGATATATAATCCCTGCATGCAGCAACTTTATAACTTCTTTTTTAACTACCTCTCTCAACGCGTTGTTAAGTCTACGTTGAGGCTCTCGAGAGGGTGTAACAGAAGGATCTGTCGGAATACGATGGGTACAAATCATAGGACTGATTCCTGTGAGATCTTGAAGTGAGTAGCCAAAAATAGAGTGGTGTTTTTCAAGAATGGTCATTAATCGCAGAGTTTGCTCCTGAGTGAGTTTATTACTAACGATCACAGGAAACTCTGGATTATTGTTTAGGAAAGCATAGGTAAGACCGGGTGGTAAAGTTTTGAGTTCTATGGGGGGTCTAGGTGTTTCTACAAACTCATCTAAGGGTTCAGGTTCAGAAGGTTCGGCCTCTTCTTCAGTGAAGAAGGGGGCTTCCTCTTCTAAGTCTGGATCATCTAAAAGTTCTAGAGATGCAGCCTTTACCTCCTCCATAGGATCAGGCAAAAGATATGGCTCGGTCTTATTATTCAAGGAGTGAGTTATTGTAATTGGAAGTTTAAAATTCTTTCCTAAGGAAATGTGTAGCTTTCCAGTTTGACCTTCATAAAGGAGTCTTCTAAAAGGTTGTCCAATCAATAGGTCGAAACCCCCTATATCAAAGATATAAAAGTTCAAATGAACCATGGAGCCTTCTACCATAAAGGGTAGGACACTAATAATTCCAAGACTGTGGACTAATCGTCCCGAAGATTCCTTTATGACCTTTGTTGTGGGGGTTAAAACAAGTTTCCCAAATAAATTAAGTGCAAAAGCTTCGGACATAATATTGATCCCCACAACAGGATTATAGAGAGCGTTAAATTGATCAGAATTATAAGCACAGCGTATAGTTATAGAGGGTGTGTCCACTCGGATTACTTCAGAGGAAAGCTCTGACTCCTCTAACCATTTGCTACTCATAACCGAGATAAGCTCTCTCAATTGACGTTCACTTGGTAAACAAATGCTAAATTGGCCGTTTTGGGGTCGGTCTATAGAATGGTAGTTTGAAATGTTTCCAAAATCGGCAAAGAGATCGGATTCTATGTCTAGCATGAAATCAGATGGTAGAATTTCTTCCTTTTGTGGCTCAGAACCTGGGATAGCTAAAGTAGATGAAAAATTTTGCAGAGTGTCTACTTCGGCTTCATAGGTTTTATCATGGAGGGCATTATCCATCTCAGCTTCTAGGATTCTATTCAAGATCCCCTTAGCTTCATTAGTAGGGATACGAAAGAAAGAACCTCTAGCCATAGTATGCAGCATTTGTTTATTATATTTCTGAAGACCTCGAAAAAAGTGAAATAAAAGAACAGTGTCTTCAAGCAAAAGTTTTGGACCAGATTCTAAAAGATCAGAAAAACGTTTCCAGGATTTCCCCAAAGTTTCATTATCTTTTTGTTTAAAAGATAGGACTTCGAGTCTAAGGTCACCAGTACGGTCAAGGGAATAGAAATCTAGACAAAAGTTGGCTCTTAAAACTCCCCATTCACCTTGCTGTTGACTTACCTTCTGACTATACCATCGTCTAGCTTCTCCTCTTAAAGAAAAAGGAAAAAGCTTCCAACATAAAGTCTTATCAGAGATGCCATCAATGCGAAGACAATCGCATGTCTGCTCAAAATCTCTAATATGAAGGTAAGGGTTTTCGTCTTCCTTTCCCGAAAAAGATAAATTTTGAATCATCGCAATCAACCTTGAACTTAACTTATACTGGGATGTTTGGATAGGCTGTGATGACTCCCATGGTAAAAGGTCAGTTGCTGAAGGTGTTGCGGCATCAAAGATAGATATAGAACCTTGGTTTTCCATTTTTGGTAAAAAGAAAAAGAAAGAATGAAAAAGATAAGAAAATAAAAAGTATGAATACAAGCTAGTAGTAAGACTCAAGGTTATCTCAGCAAACCGTCTTTCTCCCCGGCAACGGCGCTAGAAATGCTTGTTGATATTTGGTAACGCAATTAGGAAATAGGATCCGCAAGCGCACGGATATCGGTGAGCACTTCACCCGAGATGTTATTCTGGGTATCGTATTTATATTTTTACCTTTAGGAGAAAGAGTGCATCTGACTAACCAAATCTATTACTACTAACCTTTAGGCTACAACCACTATGATTCGATGTGAGTGATGTATAGAGAAGACTACAACCGCACTCTTCTTCTAACCTTGGTAAGGATGATCTACTGTTCTATTGGGGAGGTTTACGGAATCTAGACACCACAAAGGATGTTCAACCCGCACCTATAAACCCTAACGATCCTGCTAACGGGATATGGAATACAAAGGTAACTCGGAATTGTCACGTTCCTCGCTACTACCACGGTCCGGCTAGACGAGGGGATATCTATGAGTATCCTAGCTTAAACACCACGTTTACGCTAGAGATGATTACTCTAAACTCTACGCGAAGAGATCAAAGTAAACTCATAAACCAAAGAACAATAAAACAAAGAACTTACTAGAATTTAGAAGTCGAAATACTGAAGAATCCTGAGAACAAGCCTCGGGTTAGAAGAACTTGCTCCCGCAGGTACAACTTCGGAGTAGACACCGACAGGACGGCTTCCTCCGATCTACACCTCCACTCTATCTCTCTCAATCTAGTAGAACTAATTCTACTTTCACATTGGATGCTAAGCCCTAAGAGGTGGGAACCCTAGAGGGAACCTCTCTCTCTAAACCCTAACTAGAGATATGCAACTGAATAATGAATTGGGGTCTTCTCCACCAGGGGTCAGGGGCCTTGCTTATATAGCCCTTTTGGATGAATCTGGACCGTCGGATCAAACCGACCTTCATCCTACGGTTTTCCTTGATCCTCAAAGGCGGTGGAGCATAATCCGCGAGACTCGACCTGATTGGTCCCGGGGGCAGGGCGGGCGCCCTAGGGCACAGGGCGGGCGCCCTGTGTCCGGCCCCGTTATGGCTCCCGTTCGTTCCCGTGGCTTCTGGAATCTTCTAGATGTAAGATAATTGCGTGTTTGGTTAATATCCCGTCATTATTCTGACATGTGGGCCTTTCTTCCGTATTTTCTAATAACCCCCTGCAGAAATAGATAAACAGCAAAACTCGTGGAATTCTGTTAGAGCAAACCCTAATTCTAGGTGTTGCTTGCATATAGGTCCTTTTCTTTATTTATTTGATGGTTATAATTGATACTTAAGAACCGTCAACAGGGAGTTTGTTGACGGTCCTTAAGTATCAAATATAATTGTCAACTAAACATGGAAAAGGATCAATATGCACCAAACATCTAGAATTAGGGTTTTATCTGACAGAATTCCACGAGTTTTGGTGTTTATCTATTTCTGCAGGGAGTTATCAGATAATATGGAAAAGAGGTCCACATGTCGGGTTAATGACGGGAAAATTACTTGGCACGCAATTATCTTACATCTAGAAGACTCCAGAAGCCACGGGAATGAACGGGAGCCGTAACGGGCCAGGACACAGGGCGCCCGCCCTGTGCCCTAGGGCGCCCGCCCTGCCCCTCGGGCCAATCAGCTTCTGCCTCGCGGATTATGCTCCACCGCCTCTCTAGATCAAGGAAAACCGTCCGTTCTAAGTCGGTTTGATCCGACGGTCCAGATTCATTTGAAAGGGCTATATAAGCAAGGCACCACCACCCCAGGGGGGAGGAGAAATCATTATCAGAGGAAGCCAGAAAAGTTAGGGTTTAGGAAGTTCTCTCCTGCAGAGAATTAGAAGTAGCTACTCCATTGTTCTTCAAGTCTTATAGGTTTGATTAGATAGAATTAGAGAAGTAGAGCATTCAAGCTCTGGATTTCGGATCTTCATCAATAAAGATTGGTATTATTTCATATCATTCTCTACTACTTTATTCTAATTGCATTATGTCTCTGTTTATTATGTTCTTAGTTTACTCTAGTTCTATAATTGATATAGTTATGATTGATAATGAGTTTATGTATGAGTTTGCAAAGCGCTTAGCTCTTACCTCGAGGGAGTTAAGTGGTAGATCATATGTGGGCGTGGTGCTTAGATATTATTTACCTGCAAATGTATCCTATTGGTCGGGTTGTGTGGTAGTTCGCGATAGTGACAGCTTCGTTGATTCTTATATAGTCCACCCTCTGTTGATAGGACAGGCAGAATTTGTATTGCGGAGTAAGTCTTACTATGTTCTGATTTACTTTAGCAATGTTCCTTATACATAAATAAAGAGTCTTTTATGCTATATATGATCTTGTAGAATGTTTAGAGTAGATTGTGACTTAGTAGATAGTAGATACTTAGAATCCATTCTCTAGCTAATCCGACGTCACCTTATATCAATATGGAGTAGTCTATTTCTAATCGCTGTGTTATTTACCCATGAGCTTATAATTCATTATCTTTATTTATGGCTTACCCCCTGCCAAAGCAAGTGACTGTGTGACGAGTTTCTCATTAGTAATCATGTTTAGCAAAGTTGATCTCTAGTCTATGTCATTCTACACTTGCTTTCACCGTTCTCTTAAGCAAAATATAAATAACGATACCCGGAATACTTTTCCTGGTGAAATGCTACAATGAGGTATTTTATCTGTGCGCTTGCGGATAGAATAGATTATCTTCTAAAGAGCCCTTTACATTTATAAATACCTATGTACACTCTGGCACCATGCTGGGGATGACAACCTAGTATTTAAGTGGTGTTAGTAAGTGTCAACTCCTAAGCGTTAGAGGAGGAGCTACCATCCCATTTTGGTTTCTCTTGTGGTTTGGCATTCTTATGGTAGAACTTCTTATTGTTGTTATGCTTCACGAAGAGAGCAGAGTCTCCCCGCGATTCCTTAAGTCTTTCCTCCTCCTGAGTGGCTTGTCCAAGGAGCTTCTCAATGTTCCAGTCCTCAGGTGCCATGTTGTAATGCACAACAACAGCTTCAAACTCCTTTGGTAAAGAAGCTATGATCACATGAACAACAAATAGATCTAGAAGAACCATCTTCATTGATGCGAGCTTAGATGCCAAGGTGTTCATCCTCAGTATGTGCTCTCTGACACCACCACCAATGTATTTCTTATTGATAAACTCTCTAATAAGCACACTGGCTTGAGTCTTAGTTGTACTATGAAACTGAGTTTTGACTTTTTCTAAATACTCAGTGATGGTGGTGCACTCAGGCAGTGATCCCCTGATGGGCTCTGAAATAGTAGCCTTAGCCAATGTCAGACATTTCTTATTGGAGTTGTCCCATTTTTTCTTAGCAAGGTCATAGGACATCCTCACTGACGCATGTTCACGCTTGCGTGTAGCAAACGCTTCATCAGTCTCATTTTGTGCAATGACCGGCTCCTCAGGTTCCTAGGGGCACGGTTCATTGAGAGCTAAGTCATTATCAGTCATGACAAGGGCTAATTCATACTGCTCACGCCACGTCTTATAGTTGGTCCCGTTGAGCTTCGGGACCATCTGTACCCAGTTGGTGAGACCTGAAATTCAGATACAAAATTGTGAGTAAACTTAGTCTAACAAAATAACTGAAATTGAAATTGCATGTATTAAAACAACGTTGGTCAGTATTAATACATACAATCCTCTGTGCATTAAATCTATATCACCGTTGGGCAAATAAAGAAATAATGCACATTAACTAATGGACTAAGCAATTATAATATTGATATAATCAACGCTGGTCAGAAAATAACAATATTATAAAATTTTCTAATTTTTTAAATTTGCCCCATAACTAAATCTCTCGTTGGTTCGAATTTAATTAAGGAGCAAAATATACTTACTGAGCAGCGGAAAACGTGAATAATCTAATCTAATTCTCAATTCCAGAAATATTTCTAATATTGTCACTAAAAAAATTATCACATTTGATCAAAATTTGACTAAATTCAAAATCATGAAAATACTCATGCTAAAAATATTTCTGGAAAATAAAATCTTTACTAATTGATATGGGCTAAAACTGGCAGGTGGACGCAGCCATCCAGGCCCAGTCCGGCCCACGGCCCATGACAGCGAAAAATCAATGGAAAATTGAAAAAACGCACTGTTGGCTAAGCGGGCCGCGGTGAACGAAGTGGCCTAGCCGCGGATGCGGCCCGTGACCGCGGCGCGCTGCCTCCCACGCCCCAGGCCGCAACGTGGGCCTAGGCCGGGAAAGCGTGCACGGGCCGCGTGCCCCCACCGGCCCGTCCAGGGATTCGGCGATCTCAGCCGTCGGCTTGGATCGAACGGCTGCCCGCCGTTTTCGTGAGAATAAAAAGTTCAAGTCGGCCTCGTTGAACCCTAGCTTCCCTTTCCCCTTTCTCATTCTCACGCACAGCCGCAGCAGCCGAAGAGAACGCAACGGCGACTCGCCGCCGTGAGCTCCCTTCGCCGGCGGAGGAGGATGGCGCCGCCGTGAGCCCCCTCGCCGGCGGGCGTGCTCGCCCTCGGCTGAGCACGCCGCCGTCGAGCGGCTTCACGGGCGGTGCCGAGGAGCACCCGCGCGAAGCTTATCTAAGCCGGCGGTGACCGAAGGTTCGCCGGTCGGATTTCTTACCGCCGGCAGCGGTTACCGCTCCGGTGAGGTAGGTTTTCTCCCCTTTTTTGACCGGTTTTGACGGGTTAGGGTTAGGGTTTGTCACTGAAAAATCCCCTTGTTCTAATTTCTAAGTAGCCCGGGACGATGCTCGTGGCATGTCGCTCGGCGGCTAACCCTAGATTAGGGTTTCTTATTACTAATCTAATCCCGATCTAATCCACTATTAGGTGGCTCAACCAATACCAATGTTAGATCCCAGTTAGATCTTCTAACAGTGTGATTAGCTGAGACTACACTAAATCAAGAGATCCATTTCATCCTTTGCATAACGTGACCTAATATACAATCTAGTGATACATGAAAGTAAAAGGAGTTAAGGGGTGAGTAGCGACCATCGGTTTTCGGTGCCGAGGAGCTGGAGTCCGCCATGGCGAGGAAGGGGGCGCAGTGGCGGCGGAGAAGGGCTTCCCGTCACTTGTGCGGTCCCTATGATCGGAGTAGGGTCTAGGGTTTGTCGGTGGGAGTAGTGGCGGCGGTCGAACTTGGTAATCTGTGCCCCGGCCTCCCACCTCTATTTATGTACCGCACGTGACAGAGGGCCTCCAACCATAGGTGGGTTGGGCTCCCCCGATCAAGGAGCGGATCAAGGTCCCTAATGGGCCATTGGGTCCAATAGGAGGAGAGATCAAACCCTAACAATGACCTCTAGCAATGTGCAAATGTGACGGTGTACCTGCACGAGCGTTTGAGATTGCATACTCGGGGCTTGAGCCAGTGGCATTCAGTCATGTGTACTCCTATATCACTGATTCATTTGCCTACTGCTTACTCGAGTGAAAGGTTGTTGCTGCTCACACCCGATTTTTTCGATCCCTCTAATAAAAATGAACAGTACATATTTGTTTGGGATACGAAGAACAATTTTAGGTGTTTTCATTAGTCTATTTGTTATGCAACAACCGAGTAATTTAAGGATAACCATCACTTTAATTTTTTGCCTTTAAATATGAAATAGGGAGCCCAGATCAAATCTCACTCTCCACTTTATTTTCTCTTCTTCTTCCTCCTCCTCCTCCCCTGCATGCACCCCAACACGCCTCTCACCCTGCTGCCATCTATCACAATCCGGCCCTAAAATCCATCATATGTGCCTCCTCTTCGCCATACTCTTCGTCTCCGGCCAAGGTACGCCACCACAACGCCACCTGCCTGGCTCCTGTGTAGCCCCACCGCACGAAAATCCAATATCACAGTGTTCACTCGTTTATTAGGCAGCAAACAACGAATGAGTATTAACTTAAAGAATTTTTAATTTTGTTTATTGTTCACTCGTTTATTGTATAAGTTTTAATTTCATCTGTGCCGATGCGTTCTACGCGACAAGGTGAACAAAACTAGACCTCACTTGCATATGTTTTAAAGAATTTTTTTCAATAGCAATTTATGTATATTAACTTATGACATATCTTATAACTTACAACTTATACACACAAGTTATATTGAATAACTTTTTGCTCGCCGGATTCGTTCGGTGGCATGGCTACATATGCAAGGATGTTCCTTTTTTCCTTTTTTTGTTTTTTCTCTACCATTTTCTCTTTTTTTTAATATATATTTATAAGTCATACTACATAGTTATTTCGTAGCTTTTATATTTCTACTAATATGTTATGATATTAATTTGTACATTTAAGTTCTTGAATATAACTTATACGTCTAATTTTACATTTATGTCAGTTATCAAGTTATATATCTAAGTTAAACAAATAAGTTATACATAAAAGTTTTGTGTATAATTTTTGTAGCTTTTTATGAAATTATCTTGATAAGTTTGTTCCGCAAAAAGGATGGAATTTTTTCACTCGGTTTCTTATTCTATACCTAATAAATAAAGATGCACGCCATTTTTTACTATTCATAAAAAATTCCAACACCTTTTTGTCCTCGTCCACCTATTCCATTCCAAGGGCAGATTATTGATAAGTAGTTTTTGAGCTTAAGGTGTTACATGGCAAGTACCTAATTTACCGTTTGGAAGCTAGTTATATAAAATAAGACAAATTCAAAAATTGGGTCAAAATGAATTTTCAAATTTTGAAACTAGTATAGATGCATACACTTATTTACATGAACGTAAACTCAACATCGCAAATACATGTGTGTGTACTCCCTTTTTCTATTACCACCTGCATGTGAATGAGTATGTATATATCATAATATCATAATTTTAACGAAGTCAACACAAATGATTCGCTGTCAACGTCCACATCACTTGCCATTAAAATGATGCACGAAACATCCACAATTGATATCCACCCTTTTCGGCAGGCTGTTTCTACGGCTTATAAGCCGACTGTGGCTGTTTTGCTGTGAGAGAAAAACACTATTCTACGGCTGATAAGCCGTGCTAATAAGCTCAGCCGAACAGGGTGATCGTCAACTCAGATTTTTAGAGAAGATGGTATACCTCTGATTTGTTCAGAGATACAGGCAACAGATCTAAGCAATTGTAACTGCAAGTGTATCAAGAAAAAGAAATCTAAACCCAGTAGGAAATAACAATCCTAAGTCTTTCATGCATATTTATGAGCTCAATTCAGTGCAGTAGACCTCCCTCTATGGAAATATAATAATCTGCTTTCGGTAAATATAAAGTTTCATGAGTAACTACAAATCAACAACTGATATCAACTCAGATTTTCAGCAAACATGTAAATGAATCATTGGCATCATCTACAGATTGGTTCAAAGGGCCCTCTAAGAAAGAGAGCGTTGGAAAGGATCGTTTCTAACTGTGGTGTTTTGTGGCATATATAGAAACTACTTATAGTTTCTTCATTGTGACCGCCCTTAGCCTTGTCTGTTTGCAGTGATCAAAGCCTAATGAAAGTTTGGATCTCTCTCAACCAAAATATAGCACTTAATTCCTGTGTTCAATCTGACCATTGAAATTCAAAATGTGTGTTTTGACAGACCACTTTCATCAGAGCATACTTTTTTTTTATAATGACCAATCTCAGAAATCTCGGCTCTTTCTATATTTTTGTTCATTTGGTAACTCACGCTTCTGAGTAACTAATGCTGGAAATTCAGAGCTTCTACTTCTTCATAGAGTAGTGGTGATGGGTCAAATGGAAAGTCATGGTGCTCCCACTACATTTTGAGAACTAACAAACTCGAAGGTAACTTATTAATATGTAACATATATTCAAGCGGTCTATATGGATCCTTTCAAATATACCTGGTGACATGATCTACTACTCTCAATGTAGGTGGTCAAAATGCATCCAATTCATAGGTGAATGTCATCGATGCTAAGAGACGTAGGAGGCAACAGGACAGAGCCAACTACGCAAAAATATCAGTTGAAGAAAGGAATGAAAGAAATATGAAATGCCACGAAAAATATCAGTTGAAGAAAGCAGTGGCGGATCTAGGATGAACAAAAGGGGGAGGGCTAAATAGTGAAAAATTAGGACTAAAGCTAGAGATTAATAGAGATTTAAGACTAATGAACACATATTTAATGAAGAAATCAGGATTATAGGGGGCTGGAGCCCACCCAATCCCCTTTGGATCCGCCCCTGGAAGAAAGGAACGAAAGAAATAAGAAATGTCATGAAAAATATCAACAAAGAAAAGGGAACTGCATCTTCCTGAAACATCCAATGGTAAACGTTGCACATGTTTATTGTTATACATGCTATATCCTTCATGTTTTATACTCCTCCGTCCTAAAATATCTATCATTTTCATTTCTCGAGAAATAACTTTGACAAAATATATATTAAAAAATATTAATATTTATGATACATAATTAGTATCATTGGAAAGATCTTTGAATCTAGTTTTTTAATAAATTTATTTGGAGATACAAATGTTGCACGTATTTTCTACAAATCGAATTAAACTTGTGAGAGAGGGAGTACATGCTGTGCAACAAAATTTAAGATGTCGATGCAGGAAACAAGGAAAACGTGGATGTGACAACACATTGGGATATGCAGACAACGACATTGGTACTGATTTCAGAAATGTTTCTCCTGGTCCGTACTAGGTACAATGTGTATATAACAATAAGTACATGTGCGCTAATACAATAAGTATTAAATTATTGTATGTTATTTCCTAATATCACATAGTATATGAATATATGATCCCCGACGCCTTCACACCCCAACTCGTCGCCGCCTTCCCCGTCCTTCCCGCCGTCGTGGAGAGGTCACGCGGCTGGTTCCCTCTGCTTCCGGACGGTTCGGTCTCCCAGCTTCACCTTGAGTTCACCTCGTTTTGTGACGCCGGCTAGCTGGGCCCTGCTGATTGCTCGCCCGGCACGCGGCGGTTGTTGCGCTGATTCGTTATCTTGTAAGCTGTTTTTTTTTTAAATCATTCCAGCCTTCACATTCACAGCTGAATGCTTACAGGTTAACGTCACATGAAACGGGACATAGCCCAAAGTTCCGCTAAGCGGCAGTGGCGGACCTACAGTGTATGCCGGTAGCGGCACGGCATACCCTGTGTCTGGCCAATCATAGTACGCAATCAGCGAGCGGCCGCGCAAGATTCTTGCCTGTTCGCTTGCCTCATGCGACGCCTTGATCCATGTGATCGCAAAAGAAAACGACGGCGCAAGCGCAACGCATCGCCCCAAGCTCGTCGGCCCCCGTTGTTCCTTACCAACACCCGACGTCGTCATCGAGTCGCTGAGAACCAGATGTCGAGGCCAGGCGGATGGCGCGTACGAGTGAGGTCGATCGGACCAGTTTGGCGGCGACAATCAACCGCTCGAGTCCTTGAAGCTGTGCAAGCCGGAGGGCCTGTGCCGGTACCCAGCAACTAGCGGGCATGCATCAACAGTTCAACACAATGAATCGATCCGTCCGGCGTCCGCCATGAAGAGACCAGCAAGATCATTGGTAAGCATCAGATCATGCACAAATTATTCCTCTAACCACAAATTGTTTCTGTAATTTTAATTTTCGCATGATGCCGCAATTCATGGAGTTCTATTTTCCCTTTGTTTTTCATACGTGGGCATGTGGGTGGAACTTAATTGTCAGGTCGTATAACGGTGGAAGCAAAGATTAGGTTAGCAATTCCAAGAGCAAATTAGAGATTGTTGAGTACAATCCGTGTGTTTTACTGTTTTATTATAATTTGTAACACCCAGAAATTTTAAAATTTTAAATTAGATAAAATTTGAGTTAAAAGAGATTTAGTTTTGAGTTTAAATAATTTAGAGAATATTTAATGGGGATTAAAATTTAAAATATTAAGGGGATGTTTGATGATGCATTCATGCTGTTGCATTTGTTTTATTAAGCGGTGTGGTTTTGATTTTATTTGATTTGGATTCAAAATCTATTTTAACATGGCTTTGGAAAACGAATTCATATAAGAAAAGAAAAGAAAAAAAATAAACTTACCTGTGCAGCCGCCTGGAAGCCGTCCGAGCCGGCCTACTCCCTCCCCTCTCTCGCTGTTGGGCCGAATCGAGCCGAGCCCAAATTCCCCGCTTCCCTCTCGCGGCCGCGTGGGCCGGCCCAGGAGGCCACAGCGGCCGCGCGCCCCTCTCTTCTGTTTCGCTGACGGGTGGGACCCGCTTGTCAGCCGCTCCTTCTTCCTCATGCCGTGACCGAGCTAGAGACGAACTCCTTCTCAACCGAATCCAACCGAATAAATCGGGATTTCTATCCATAATCGTCACGTTTGGGGCTATAAAAGTGTAGCCGCGTTCCCCCTCATCTCTTTTTCCATCTTAATTCCGAGCCGAACCCCGTGAACTCGAGCTTAGGGAGTTGAAAACCCTAGGCTTCACTGCTGCCCGTCGTCGGAGCTTGCTGGTGAGCGCGGGCCCTCCTTCTCTGCATTGGTGAGCTCGTCATCTCCTTCTCTCCCTCCCCATGCTTTTCTTTTGGTCTGTGGTGCCCTAAATCTCGAGAACGTAGAGCTCCGGCGAGTTTTGCCGAAGCCGGCAATGGCGCCGCCGCCTTCCCGAGCTGCATCTCGTCCTTGGTTCGTTCTTGCCTCCCTATCCTACGTAGGTGAGTTCACACTGAGACCCTCGTTCGATTGGTACCGGTCACGAGCCGAATGGTGATAAAAAAACGCCAGAACCGAAGATCTCCGGCGAGCACCTCGTGTCGGCCATGGCGGCCACCGGCAGCGTTGATGATGGTGGCCGGCGCTCTCTCTCTTTGCCTGGGAGCGTTTCCAGCCGTTCGTTCGCTGATCGACGGCTTGGATTAGAAGATACCCATTCACGGGGTAAAATTCATAAAGGGCCCCTAAGTTTTTCTTTATTAGAACCCGTGGTCCTTGGCATAATCTAGGAATTACGTTTCTTTGTTTTGAAAACGTATTTCTTCTCGGTAATTCAAAAATACGTTTTCCGATATTTACAGTTTTGCCACTAAACTTGTTTTGACCATAAAATCTTCGTTTTAACTCCGATTTGACCCGTTCAAGTTGCGTTAGGTTCGTATATATGAGCTCTACATGTTAGTGTAGCTGTACAGTGGGTTTGAAAAATTTAATTTTCGAGTTTATATTAAAATAATAATTTATCTATAGGAAATCTTAGAAAATCCAAAACTTTCACGTTTTAAATCCGAATTTCGTGATCTTTACGTCTGTGTGATTGTAGTAACGTGTAGAAGAGTTTTACAAACTTTTTATACTGTTTTGCTACTGTTGGTGTACTGTTCTAACTATGTTTCTTTGTTTGCTTCGTGTATGATTGCTCGGATGATTGTGTGTTGATGCTTGGTGATCGATTATAGACGGTGAGCAGTTTCTTAACGATCAGGAGTATTATTTTGAGCCAGACCAGCAGTATCAACAGGGAAGCTTTGATCAAGGCAAGTATAACATGGGACCCTCTTGTTGTCCTATTCACTAAAATTATCATACATATGCATGTGTCCTCCTTGACAACCATAGAGATTATAACTTAGCTATTGATATCTTGTTTCCTTGTCACCTATGGGTTTGTGTATTTAGGTAGCTATTGCTAGCGCTTAATTATGAACAATGATCTTGTAATTGGACTAATGAATTATGCGACCAACCTTTAACGATGATTTTACTACTGTTGAAAGGGGGCTAGAGCAAGGGATTATATTGTTGCTCTAGTTACTCTCCGTAAGGACTTACCTGTAAGCGATAACCGGGACATACAGTACAGCTGTGAGGGCTATATGGTTCTGGCTTTAGTTATTTAAATGACCTTTTCTAGCTTGTTAGTGGTTACCTTAATTGGCGTAAGAATGACTTGACATGTTCGGTGTAGGACAGCCTCTAGTCTATGAGTATAGCTGAGAAGGAATTATGCCATTTGAAAAGGGGGTTCCTACATCTGCCTGCCGAGTGAATCTAATGGCCCTAACTTGTTAGACGAACTTTTGAATGGATTTATATGGTTTTTGATGTTATGGGCCTTGCAAACCCATGCATTTGGAAATCATGACTCACAGTGAAAGTGTACACCTCTGCGCAGAGTTTAATAAACTGATATACTAGTCGTGCTCACGGATACGAGCGGTCTTGGGGATTCTTACAGAATAGTTGATCACCATTGTTATATCATGCTTATTTACTATAGTTATTATTATGCTCATGTTAATGCTATTCATTATCCTTATTACAATTGATCATTGGTTCATTAATGGGAAGTGGATTATCTTGATGCTACTCAATTGCTAATTATATGATGATTAAAAGCTAAACGCAGTCAAACAATGTCTAGCCTTTTGTGCCTCATGAACCCTGTGTTGTACTTGTTGAGTTCGACATGGACTCACCCTTGCTATTTCCACCATAACAGATGAAGATTATGAAGATGATTATCGTAATGAGTACTAGTCTTGGTGTCAACCAGTCAACCGTGTCCTTGTGTTTGGAGTTTCCGCTAGAGATCTACTATTAGTTGCTACAAATTATTGTATAAGACTATGTGATAAATACTTATTCGCTATGTAATAAACACTGTGATGATACTATGTAATTTGTCAACTTATGTGTGCGATCGTTTTCTGGGGCGCACATGAGTCTTTTATGCATCATATTTTTGTCCTTAAAAATGGGTGTGACAAATTGGTATCAAAGCCGTGTTGACTGTAGGACGCAAGCCTATTTAGAATGGTCGTTATTAGCATCTATGCTTCACTTATTTCATGCTTATTTCTTTCACCTTGTTAATTGCTAAATTTTTATGCTTTTCCTATCTTATTCTATTGTGAAAATATATTGATTCCATCTAATCTATGTCTAATTCTTGTAGATGCCTCCTCATCCCCGCATGTCCGCTGCACAGTACATTGCCCACTTCAAACCCTAGGAGCCCCATGAAGATGATGACCAAGAGATATCAGATGCTGAATCAAGAGTGGGAGACACTTCAATGGAGAATTCAGTCATTGGATGGACACGAAGCTTCACATCATGGTTCCTAAAGCGGATGTTTTCTTCCATGACATGCTAACAAGAACTTTGGATACTTATTACTACGATTGGGAAGCTACGTTGGAGTATCGCTGCAAAGAGTACAATCATCTAATAATGGACTCTTACTGGGAGACTAAGTTATGGGTCAAGACAATAGATCCTACCACTAAGGAGCCTAAGGTGGAGTCAAAGTTCATCACCCGAGTGAGCCGGGCAACTGTAGAAACAAGCATGGAAGATGTCACCTGCAATGCGTTTGTCTTCTACCATGGTCTTCGCTCTGACAAGACGTTGAAGGGTGCACTCCAGCACTTTCCCTATTTTTTGCATGACAAGGGTGTTTGGACCATGCCGCTTGCTGATGATTCATCCTTGACTTTACAAGCCACAGTGGGACTGGTTCGTGAGTTGGCTCTTCATGAAGTGGATTTGAAGGATGAGTTGTTAAAGGAAAAGGAACTTAAAGAACAAGCCTATAAGGAGATCAACGAAATAAGGGCTGAGCTAGGCCGTCCCAAGATTTATGAGAAGCTCGATTAAAATTAGGAGGTCCCTATGTAATAAGAATGATATTAGTTTGTGAGTCAATTTGAGTTTGGTAGTGTCGAGTATTAGTATGTGGTGTGAACAATTGTGTGCTTGATGAATTATTGTTATGATAATGTGTGATTTGGATCTTTGTAATGTGTGCTGGAGCTTTGTGAGCATGTCTACAAGTTTTATAGTTAAGAATATTAAGTTTGAGCATGAATATTTAGTTGGGTTCGGGGTAACCTTGGTTCTGTCTTTTGCTGATTTCTGAATCAGTCTGAGATGTTTCTGGAATAACTCAAAATTTGTTCGTGAGAAATTTATGAAATTTTACTAGGAATAATTATACTTCTTTATCTTTCCAACCCCGCAAGAATTATCTTTTTATCCATTATGAGCTAAGAGATATACCTGTTCCAAATTGAGGTCACTGCGCAGTCTAGAATCCTGAAACAGTTTCGGTTAAGCTCAGTTTTTGATTAGTTTAGTTATAGAATCTGGAAAAAGTGTTCTTAATAAAACTCGTAGATAATTTCATAAGCTTTCCAACCATGTAAGGATCACTTTAATTGAACGTCTGTAGCTCGAGATATGACAGTTTTACTGAGCCGCTGAAAATGGAATTCGCCCAGAGAATTCAGATTTACTTATCTATTGTATACATCATCCTGGATAATACTGAGATTCGTTTTTTGTGCTTTGAAAACAGATGGCAGCCAGAGGAGGCAGAGGCCGTGGCAGGGGCTGTGGAGATCCTAACCCACCCATTACTATGGAGGAACTTATGAACACACAGAACCAGATGATGCAGATGTTCATGCAGCACATGCAGAACAACCCCCCTGCAGGAGGACCGCCACCTGTTCATGTGAGGGACAAACGTGGTGAATTTTTGAAAGGACGCCCTCCAGTGTTCTCTCATGCTGCTGATCCATTGGAGGCGGATGATTGAGTGCGAGCGGTGGAGAAACAGTTGAACATCGCTCAGTGTAATGATTTGGAAAAGGTGTTATATGCCTCTGGCCAGTTACAGGGGACAACTCAGACCTGGTGGGAGTCGTATCAGGCTGCACATCCTGATAATGCTCCTCCTGTCACTTGGAATGAATTTGTTAGAGATTTCAGAGCTCGCCATATTCCTGAGAGTGTAATCAAGCTGAAACAGGAGGAATTCAGAAATCTCAGGATGGGACAGATGAGTGTCAGCGAGTATCATGACAAGTTCTCTCAGTTAGCTCTCTATACTCCCAGTGAAGTGAGGGAAGATGCAGATAAGCAGCTTCCTTAAGGGAATTTATTATGATCTTCGTTTGCAGCTGAAGGGTAATAATTATGCCAGTTTCTAGGAACTTGTGAATAAGGCTATTGTGCTGGATAATGAGCGTTGGGAGATGGACAGAAAAAGGAAGATGAAAGGACAAGGCTTCAGGAACAATACTCGTCAACGTACAAATTCTCAGCATGGCTTTCATCCGAGATTCCAAGGACCAGTCAGTCAGTGGAACCGTAATTCAAATCAACAGTGGCCTTAGAATCGGCAGAATAATCATTTTTAGCAACGACCCCAGTATCAGCAGAACAGACAGTTCCAACAGCAGAGTGGTCAGCAAACTCCATGCCAGGGTAATCCCAACTCTACCCCAATGAAGACCAGTGCACCTAGTACTCCCAATCTGTGTTATCGTTGTGGAGAGTCTGGACACTATGCTAATCATTGTCCCAAGAAGCAGAACCAACAGACACTGCAGGAGCAGAGGTCATCCAACACTGGAAAGGTGAATCATGTATCTACTGAAACAACACAAACGGAGCCTGAAGTAATGCTTGGTACGTTCAATGTTCATTCTACTCCTGTAACCATTCTTTTTTATTCTGGAACTTCGCATACCTTTATTTCTAACATTTTTGTTAGAATGCATAGTGTACCCATGCTTGCCATGAAAGAACCTCTCTTAGTAAACTCACCTGGGGATACCATGCAAACCACTAATCGGCATCTTCTAGTTAGTATGATTTTAAGGGGGGTAGAGTTTAAGATAACTCCTATAGTGTTGAGGACATCTGGTATTGATGTGATCTTGTGTATGGACTGGATGATGCAAAACCAGGCAGAGATTCAGTGTCAACAAAAAGTAGTAGTTGTAAATGCACCTAATGGCGAGAAGATTAGTGTGAATGTAGCAGTGCAGAAGCAACCAACAGCGTTAGTGAATCAGCTTGATGATGATGCTAGTAAAGAGAATTCAGTTATCGATAAATTCCCAGATGTCTTTCTAGATGATTTGCCAAGTATGCCACCTGACTGAGACATTTAATTTCTTATTGAATTATTACCTGAAATTGCACCCATAGCTAAACGACCATATAGAATGGGAGTAGATGAATTAGAAGAACTTAAGAAACAAATTAAGGAATTACAAGATAAAGGTTTTATTCGTCCTAGTTCATCACCTTGGGGTGCGCCAGCTATCTTTGTTGATAAGAAAGATGGTGGTTAGAGAATGTGTGTTGATTATCGGTCACTTAATGAAGTAACTATCAAGAACAAGTATCCTTTGCCCAGAATTGATGACCTGTTTGATCAGTTGAGAGGTGCTTGTGTGTTCTCTAAGATTGATTTGCGTTCTGGTTATCATCAATTGAAGATTCGTGCCTCTGATATTCCAAAGACAGCTTTTACTACGAGGTATGGTTTGTATGAGTATACTGTTATATCATTTGGTTTGACCAATGCACCTGCCTACTTTATGTACATGATGAATAAGGTGTTTATGGAGTATCTTGATAAGTTTGTGGTGGTATTTATTGATGATATACTGGTATTTTCCAAGACAGAAAAAGAACATGCTGAACATCTGAGGTTGGTATTGCAGAAACTTAGAGAGCATAAACTGTATGCTAAGCGAAGTAAGTGTGAATTTTGGTTGAAGGAAGTCTCTTTTCTTGGTCATATTTTCTCTAATGGTGGAATATCAGTGGATCCAGGCAAGGTAAAGGATGTATTGAATTGGAAGCCACCTACTGATGTGGGCGAGATTCGTAGTTTTTTGGGTTTAGCTAGATATTACAGACGGTTCATTGAAGGGTTTTCTAAACTTGCTAAACCTATGACATCTCTATTAGAGAAGAATGCCAAGTTTGTGTGGTCTGATAAATGTCAAGCTAGTTTTGAAGAACTGAAAAAGAGATTGACTACAGCACCTGTTTTGGTATTGCCAGATTTGAGTAACAAGTTCTCTATTTATTATGATATTTCTCGTCAAGGTTTGGGGTGTGTTCTTATGTAAGAAGGTAGAGTTGTTGCTTATGCATCTAGGCAGTTGAGGAAGCATGAGCTGAATTATCCTACTCATGACTTAGAGTTAGCAGCTGTAGTTCATGCTCTGAAGATTTGGAGACACTATTTGATTAGGCATAAGAGTGATATATACACCGATCATAAGAGTTTGAAGTATATTTTCACTCAGTCTGATCTGAACTTGAGGCAACGCAGATGGTTGAAGTTGATCAAGGATTATGATCTAGAGATACATTATCATCCTGGTAAAGCCAATGTTGTAGCCGATGCCCTTAGCAGGAAGAGTTATGCAAATGAGATGCAAATGTTGTCTATGACAAGTGAGTTGTGTGCTGAATTTGAACATCTGAATTTGGGAATTGTTACTAATACAATGGAGTTGGTGATATAACCTACATTAGAGCAAGAAATATACAAGGGTCAATTGAAGGATGAGAAACTAAAGAAGATAGCGGAGGATATAGTGATTGGTAAGTCACTAGGATTTCGAATGGATGGTAATGGAATTTTGTGGTTTGGAAAAAGACTGTGTGTACCTGAGGATCAGGTTGTTAGGCAGGCAATCCTTCGTGAAGCTTATGAGTCAGCTTATTCTATTCATCCTGGAAGTACTAAGATGTATTTGGATCTCAAACAGAAGTATTGGTGGGTTGGATTGAAACGAGATGTGGCTGAGTATGTGGTAGTGTGTGACACTTGTCAGAGAGTGAAAGCTGAGCATCAGAGACCTGCTAAATTGTTGCAACCAATGAAGATTCCTGAATGGAAGTGGGAGGAGGTTGGTATGGATTTTATAGTGGGGTTACCTCGCACTCAGAAAGGTTATGATTCTATTTGGGTGATAGTAGATCGGTTAACTAAAGTTGCTCATTTCATACCGGTCAAGACTACTAATCGTGTACCAAGATTGGCAGAGCTGTATATGGAGAAGATAGTATGTTTACATGGGGTACCAAAGAAAATTGTATCTGATCGAGGTTCACAATTTACATCACACTTTTGGAAGGCTGTACATGAATCTTTGGGGACAAAGCTGAACTTTAGTACAGCATATCATCCACAGACAGATGGGCAGACTGAAAGAACCAACCAGATACTAGAAGACATGTTGAGAGCTTGTGCATTGCAATATGGAACTAGTTGGGATAAGAGTTTGCCTTATGCAGAATTCTCTTACAACAACAGTTATCAACAGAGTCTTAAGATGGCACCGTTTGAAGCTTTGTATGGACGTAAGTGTAGAACTCCATTGTTTTGGAATCAGACAGGTGAGTCTCAGGTGTTTGGTACAGATGTTCTTAGAAACGTAGAGGATCAAGTGCGAGTGATTCCTGAGAATTTGAGAGTGGCACAATCTCGTCAGAAGAGTTATGCTGACAACCGGAGAAGGGATTTAGTTTTTAAAGTAGGTGATTATGTCTACTTGAAGGTGTCACCAATGAGAAGTGTGAAGAGGTTCAACATGAAAGGCAAGTTAGCACCAAGGTATGTTGAGCCATTCAAAGTTATTGCTAGACGTGGTGAAGTTGCTTATCAATTAGAGTTGCCTGAGAATTTGTCTGGGGTACATGATGTGTTTCATGTTTCTCAACTCAAGAAGTGTTTACGAGTGCCTGAGGAACAAATACCTTTGGATGAATTGACTGTTAAAGAAGATCTTACGTATGAAGAGTTTCCGGTTAAGATTATAGAAACTGCTAAAAGAGTTACTCGAAGTCGGGTTATTAAAATATGCAAAGTTTAGTGGAATCGGTATTCAGAGGCAGAGACAACTTGGGAAAGAGAGGATGAATTGAGGAAATCATATCCGCGGTTGTTTAAGTAAGCAGTCTAATCTCGAGGACGAGATTCTTTTAAGGGGTAGAATTTGTAACACCCAGAAATTTTAAAATTTTGAATTAGATAAAATTTGAGTTAAAAGAGATTTAGTTTTGAGTTTAAATAATTTAGAGAATATTTAATGGGGATTAAAATTTAAAATATTAAGGGGGATGTTTGATGATGCATTCATGCTGTTGCATTTGTTTTATTGAGTGGTGTGGTTTTGGTTTTATTTGATTTGGATTCAAAATCTGTTTTAAAATGGCTTTGGAAAACGAATTCATATAAGAAAAGAAAAGAAAAAAAAATAAACTTACCTGTGCAGCCGGCGGCCTGGAAGCCGTCCGAGCCAGCCTACTCCCTCCCCTCTCTCGCTGTTGGGCCGAATCGAGCCGAGCCCGAATTCCCCGCTTCCCTCTCGCGCCCGCTTGGGCCGGCCCAGGAGGCCACAGCGGCCGCGCGCCCCTCTCTTCTGTTTCGCTGACGGGTGGGACTCGCTTGTCAGCCACTCCTTCTTCCTCATGCCGTGACCGAACCGGAGACGAACTCCTTCTCAACCGAATCCAACCGAATAAATCGGGATTTATATCCATAATCGTCACGTTTGGGGCTATAAAAGTGTAGCCGCGTTCCCCCTCATCTCTTTTTCCATCTTAATTCCGAGCCGAACCCCGTGAACTCGAGCTTAGGGAGTTGAAAACCCTAGGCTACACTGCTGCCCGTTGTTGGAGCTTGCCGGTGAGCCCGCGCCCTCCTTCTCTGCATTGGTGAGCTCGTCATCTCTTTCTCTCCCTCCCCATGCTTTTCTTTTGGTCTGTGGTGCCCTAAATCTCGAGAACTTAGAGCTCCGGTGAGTTTTGCCGAAGACGGCAATGGCACCGCCACCTTCCTGAGCTGCATCTCGTCCTTGGTTCGTTCTTGCCTCCCTATCCTATGTAGGTGAGTTCGCGCTGAAACCCTCATTCGATTGGTATCGATCGCGAGCCGAATGGTGATAAAAAATGCTTGAACCGAAGATCTCTGGCGAGCACCTCGTGTCGGCCATGGCGGCCACCGGTCGGCGTTGATGATGGTGGCCGACGCTCTCTTTCTTTGCCTGGGAGCGTTTCCAGCCGTCCGTTCGCTGATCGACGGCTTGGATTAGAAGATACCCCTTCGCGGGGTAAAATTCATAAAGAACCCCTGAGTTTTTCTTTATTAGAACCCATGGTCCTTGGCATAATCCAGGAATTACGTTTCTTTGTTTTAAAAACGTATTTCTTCTCGGTAATTCAAAAATACGTTTTTTGATATTTACAGTTTTGCCACTAAACTTGTTTTGACCATAAAATCTCCGTTTTAACTCTGATTTGACCCGTTCAAGTTGCGTTAGGTTCGTATTTACGAGCTCTACATGTTAGTGTAGCTATACAATGGGTTTAGAAAATTTAATTTTCGAGTTTATATTAAAATAATTATTTATCTATAGGAAATCTTAGAAAATTCATAACTTTCACGTTTTAAATCCGAATTTCGTGATCTTTACGTCTGTGTGATCATAGTATTGTGTAGAAGAGTTTTACAAACTTTTTATACAGTTTTTCTACTGTTGGTGTACTGTTCTAACTATATTTCTTTGTTTGCTTCGTGTATGATTGCTCGGATGATTGTGTGTTGATGCTTGGTGATCGAGTATAGACGGTGAGCAGTTTCTTAACGATTAGGAGTATTATTTTGAGCCAGACCAGCAGTATCAACTGGGAAGCTTTGATCAAGGCAAGTATAACATGGGACCCTTCTTGTTGTCCTATTCACTGAAATTATCATACATATGCATGTGTCCTCCTTGACAACCATAGAGATTATAACTTAGCTATTGATATCTTATTTCCTTGTCACCTATGGGTTGTGCATTTGGGTAGCTATTGCTAGCGCTTAATTTTGAACAATGATCTTGTAATTGGACTAATGAATTATGCGACCAACCTTTAACGATGATTTTACTACTGTTGAAAGGGGGCTAGAGCAAGGGGTTATATTGTTGCTCTAGTTACTCTCCGTAAGGACTTACCTATAAGTGATAACCGGGACATATAGTACAGCTGTGAGGGCTATATTGCTCTGGTTTTAGTTGTTTAAAGGACCTTTTCTAGCTTGCTAGTGGTTACCTTAATTGGCGTAAGAATGGCTTGACACGTTGGGTGTAGGACAGCCTCTAGTCTATGAGTATAGCTAAGAAGAAATTGTGTCATTTGAAAAGGGGGAGTTCCTACATCTGCCTACCGAGTGAATCTAATGGTCTAACATGTTAGACGAACTTTTGAATGGCTTTATATAGTTTTTGATGTTCTGGGCCTTGCAAACCCATGCATTTAGAAATCATGACTCACAGTGAAAGTGTACACCTCTGCGCAGAGTTTAATAAACTGGTATACTAGCCGTGCTCACGGATACGAGCGGCCTTGGGGATTCTTACAGAATAGTTGATCACCATTGTTATATCATGCTTAATTACTGTTGTTATTATTATGCTCATGTTAATGCTATTCATTATCCTTATTACAATTGATCATTGGTTCATTAATGGGAAGTGGATTATCTTGATGCTACTCAATTGCTAATTATATGATGATTAAAAGCTAAACGCAGTCAAACAATGTCTAGCCTTTTGTGCCTCATGAACCCTGTGTTGTACTTGTTGAGTTCGACATGGACTTACCCTTGCTATTTCCACCATAACAGATGAAGATTATGAAGATGATTATCGTAATGAGTACTAGTCTTGGTGTCAACCAGTCAACCGTGTCCTTGTGTTTGGAGTTTCCGCTAGAGATCTACTATTAGTTGCTACAAATTATTGTATAAGACTATGTGATAAATACTTATTCGCTATGTAATAAACACTGTGATGATACTATGTAATTTGTCAACTTATGTGTGCGATCGTTTCCTGGGACGCACATGAGTCTTTTATGCATCCTATTTTTTTCCTTAAAAATGGGTGTGACATAATAAACAGAGCCAACTGCTGTGAGCATTTTTTCATGTAACTTTGGTTCTTTCTTTGCAATAAATTTCTAGTAGGGGTTTCGACCCCTCCTGTTCTCTCAAAAAAAACTGTTGTGAGCATCATTCATTCCCTCTTTTTCTTGTTTTGTGTTTTTTTCGTTTCATATCTCTTCTTCTTCTTTACTACATTCAATAATTTGGTGTGCAGAATAAAAATAATTTACGGAGGATTTTTTTTGTTATTTAGTACTTGTATATTGAATTGTGTAGTAAATTTTAGGAGCTTTTATCGAATTACTAAATAGATTTTACCAATTTTGTATATGAAAATTTTATTGTGGCATAGCCTATAGCAAAATCCTAGGTTGGCCACTGCTAAGCGGGCAGTCAAGACAAAAACCTGGAGCCTCACACAGGAGGGCAACCGAACAGGGACATAGTCCAAAGAACCACTAAGCGAGCAGACAAGCCATAAACATGGAACCTTACACATGAGAGCAGCCGAACAGGCACAACACAGGGCATAGACAAAAACAAAAGGACTCTACACTCTTATCCTCTTCTGATTTTTCCAAACACAGGAACCAAAGAGTTGTATTGCCACTCCTTCCAGATGTCTGTAGCCTTCTCTCAACATTCTTCTCTTTTTTTTAAAGAACCGGAACATAGCCGGCATATATTAATAAGGAGAGGAGAGAATTACATGTGCAAGTTGCGCAAACAACTTCCCAGGTTTGACAGATTGTCAAGCTGGGCGAAAAGAACTAAATGGACTACTCACATTCTAGGGGTACAACAAGAGGCCATAACAACCGATGTGCATCTTCTAACTCCCCAAACTGACTTCCAACCATTTTCTCCCGACACTTGAAACACTTCTGCCTAAAACCTGCTTGCAAGAAGCTCCTTCCGATTCTCCAAGACAAATCCTTAGCCACTGTCTTACACTCCCCAACACTAACAAACTGGATGTGGCAACTCACAAACCCTGAACTAGCACATGTGCAACCCATTGGAACAACAACATGACTGGCTATTGCTTGAATAATCATACAATGCATGAGCACCATCATGGGTCCTCCATCTCGGCCACCCTCGAGTCCGCTGCCATTGCAGCTAGGGCCTTGGAGAGCTCCTTGTTGTCCATCTTCATCGCAGCCCTTATTGCCTTGACCGCCTCCTCCGGGAGTTCCTGTCCAAACATGTCAACGAACTTTGTGATTGCTGCATCCGGCGCCGGCGACTTGCCATTCATAAAGTCCAGCTCACGCATAAGCTTGCGCTGGGCGCGCTGTGCCACCGGCACAGGGGATGGGCGAGCAGCTAGACGCAGGCTGGAGCGGGTGGGAGCTAGTGTCCTTCTGCGTCCTCTGGTACTCGACCGGCTAGCCTTCTTCTGGACATCTGCCACTTGAGGTGAGGCCGGCCTAGGTAGTAGTGGCTCAGGGACCTTACTGAACATCCGCCTGTAGAAGGAGGCGCAGCCCTCAATGTCCTCTGTCTCAGTGCAGCCACCGGTGTCCTCTCCCCCTGCAAATCAGCATGCTCATAGACAATGTTTTCGGCAGCCGCCGCACTCGGCGTCACAGCCAGGTCAGCAATGGCAGAGTCTGAGCTGTCACTGTGGCCCGCGGCGGAGCCAAGGGGCGCTACATCAAACTCCCTATTATTGACTTCGTCGGAGGCCAGCTCAGGAGAGCGGGCTCCTTGCCGCCGTCATCTGAGTAGAAATAGGGGCTGGCCATCGGCAAAGCCGCGCGGCAGTTGGCTTCCAACATCATCGGGTCCTGGTGCCCGAAGAAGTGAGTAGCCGGAGTCGTCGTCCTCCTGAGTGGGTCAGCCAAAGGATCATGACTCACTGGCCTAGCTTGATGGAGCTCCGGTGGCGCACCCGTCATATTTTGGCGCCTCGGTGACCGCAAGCGACACCGTTCCCATTCCTCAGTAGCGTGGGGAAGTAGTCTCTCCCCCTCCACCCCCTTGTCGGGGAGCGGCTGATGGGGCGACCCCGGTCCATGGGCTCCATGTCCTCCATCCCAGTGTGACACTGTGGCGCCAGCCTGAACTCCACCATGAAGACCCCCGGCTTGTGGCGGGTCACCATGATGTTGTGACGGTGAACATGCAGCTGGTGGCTCAGTGCATAGGCAACCTCCGGGGTACTCGGGCAATACACATCCTGTGGCGCAGAGGGGACAGCAGCATGGGACAGCAAGCGGTCTGCCTCTCTGGTCATGTTCTTAGTATCGAGGATGGCAACATGGCTCAGAGCTGAGCGGTGGGTGGCCTGGCTGGGTGCGTATGCCATCATAGCAGCCTTGGCTGGTGGTGGGGAGGTGGAGCTGGTGGGTGGTTGATTGGCCGTTGAGGGGTGGCGCAGCGGCGGAAAGGCTATTTGGCTGTGGATGCTTTCTAGGGGAAAGGTGAGTCTGGAACGAAGTGAGGCCGAGATGGGTTGCCGGCGACGGGCTGTGCAGGAGCGGGCGAAGTGGCCGGATCCCCTACAGATGAGGCAGCAAATTGGATCCTGGCACTGAGAACTTTGTGGTCGGGGCTGAGGCACTGGAAGCACTGGCCAGCGAGCCTCCTTTTGAACGCGTCCCGGGCCGCCAGGGCGGAGCTCCGAGAGGCATCTCGCGCCACAGTCTTGGTCTTCCAGGAATCCACCATTTGCGGGGCTGCATCCTTCCTCCACCAGTGCTTCTTCTTCGCTTCATGCCAAGTTGGTGAAACTGCCACTTCTTGGGTCGCATTAACTCCAGAGCTCTCTCCAAACTCCCAGCAGCAGGCAAGCTTGGGTCGGGTCGCCATGGCCGGCAGAGGGGCCGCTGCGGGTTCATCCATCAGATCCTTGCAGCACCCCATCGTCTTGAGGCCAGCAGGTGCAACCAGGATCGACTTCAGCTTGGGTGGTGGCACCCCATTGTGGGGGGCAGCCGGGGCAGGCCCCGAAGGGGGTGGCGTGCCAGTTGAGGGCGCAATCCGCCCAGTGTCAGTGGGTTCGCCAGATCTGGGCGTGGAGGGCGCAACAGCTGAGGACGGGCTCGATCTGGGGGCTGAGGCCTCCTTGGTGCTCCTGGGCTGTAGATACGGCGTTGGAGCGCTCAATCTAGGGGCGGAGGCCTCCTTGGTGCTCCTGGGCTGCAGATCCGGCGTTGGAGCGCCGTCCTCGTCATCAATGGCTGCCAGGTCCGCTTCAATGTCTTCTGCATCCTCCGTATCTCCCCAATCGAGGAGCTCTTCTTCCTCTGTTTCCTTCATTGGTGGTAGAGGCGTAGGCCCTGGCTGAGGGGCCTTCACGGGCGTGAGATGAGCGCGGTGCTGGGGGTGTTGGTTGCCGACGCTGTGCGGGACGCCGGTGGTGCAGGGTGAGGGCCCTCTCGCTCATCGGGGCTTTGGGCTTGCTCTGCTAGCAGAGGTCTGGGGGTTGGTGGCGTGAGGCCTATGGTGGGGGCGGGCGCAGTGGTGGAGGTGGTGGCTAGAGAGGGGGGTGGGGCTGGGGCTGGTAGAGGCTCGGGCGGCGGCGCCGCCGGATCGCCCGTCGAGGGAGCGGACATGCTGGGTACTTTCATCTCATAGAAAGAACCCATTTCTTCCTCTTTAGACAACAGAGACCATTGCCTGATCTAAAAAGTCTCCCTAAAAATCACCTGCAAATAAGAGTTAGCAACAAAATTTTGGAACACCGCATCATTTCTATTCAACCATAAAACCCAACAAAAGGTCGCTATCCCCACTAGCATTGATTTCTTAGCCTTGGAGCAAATCCCCTTATCCAGGATCCGAACATGTGAGAAGTACACTTTGGTGGTTGAATGTTAAAAGTGATAAACAATGCATTCCAAACAAATCTAGCCACACGGCAACCAAAGAAGAGATGTTGGATGTTTTCATCCAAGCCACACAGATTACACTTAGAATCTCCTTTCCATCTTCTTTTTAATAAGTTGTCTTTTGTTAGAATTACTCCTCTTTTTAAGTACCAAAGAAAAATTTTAATTTTCAGGGGCAACTTCGCTTTCCAGAATAGTCCTTTCCTAGAAGTCTTCTCACTTTTCATTATTTCTCTATACAGCGATTGCGTTGAGAAAACTCTATTTTTTATTTGCCAAATGAAGTTGTCTTTGTCATTGTTCAGGCTCACCTGTAGCACTAAAGACACTAATTTGAGCCACTCATTCAGTCTATCCCCCACTATTCCCTATCTGAAAGAAACATTCAGCGGAGTCGAACTAAGCACACTAGCTACTGAAGCCCCTTTCTTCCTTACTATTCTGTACAGGTCTGGGAACTTCCGCATTAGCGGTTATTGATCAATCCACACATCCTCCCAAAACCTTGTTTGGCAACCACTGTTTACCTTGAACTCCCATGCTGCAATAGCAATTCTTTCACCTCCGTCAGTCCAGATCAGAAATGTGAATCACCTAGGCGCTTTTTTATCTGAGACAAGCACTTGTCTTTGACATACTTCCTCTTTAGAAAATCTTGCCATAAGCCATCTTCATTAAAGAGCTTGACCAACCATTTACTAAGTAGACACTTGTTCTGGATTTCAAAGTCTAAGATCTCCAATCCCCCCATGCACCTTGGTTTGCACAGTATATTCCACTTTGCTAACCTATATTTCTTTTTATGTTCGTCACATTGCCAGAAAAAACTGGATCGGTAATAATCCAGTCTTTTTCGCACCCCTTTAGGGATGGCAAAAAAGGACATCATGAACATTGGTAAACTTGGCAGGACCGAATTTATCAGCACTAACCTGCCCCCCGAGGAAAGAAGCTTCCCTTTCCAACTACTAAGTTTTTTTTTGGAAGTGCTCTTCTATTGATTTGGAAGTGCTTCCCTTCTTTCCTGCTAATATTAAAGATATCACTAGTTGTTGATTCGCTTAATCAATCGACATTGATTTGGACTATATATATTATTTTCATAATCTGTTTTTTATTCGATAAATCTATCTATACATTCCCCATTCTGTAATGGCTGTTGCAAAAGAAGATTGACATTCTTTTTCCTCAGAAAGTTAGCTTTTTTTTAGAGAACTGCAAACAAAGCCTTTGTACTGCAGGAGTGATGATTTCTCTCTCAAGTTTTTTTTGTATTAATTTTTCGTTTATATTTTTTTTAGCAAAATGTCCTTTTGTCAACTGCAACATGGTGAGCAGGATGAAAGCAGTCAGGCAAAAGATAAGTAACTGCATTTGTCTCTTGTTTCATTCTCTTATATATCACGAAATTTGAACTCCCTAGTTGTCTTTGTATCTTGGAACCAAGTAACAGCTTAACCGAGATGCATCTGACATGGAATTCTTTTGTTATTCTTTGTCTCTCCATTCAAGGAGCTGCTCCTTACACGTCTAGAGGAATAGATGCTAGTAAACAATAGCTTGACCAGTTTTACTGAATGTTGTGTTTACCTGTCAACAATTATTTTGGGTAGAGGGCTAGAGGCAGTCCTCGGATGATTGATGAGCTCATTTTTCTTTGTACTGCACACAGAATCTCTGTAACATTTGTTTATGTGGATGGCTCAGAAAAGACCTGTGTTCCAGTTGGAATGTCCATGTTAGAAGCTGCTCATAAAAACGACATAGAACTTGAAGGTGCATATTTTCATGGAAATGTGCAATTCCCTTCCAGTGTGGTTATTGCGTCTATGGTTCTGTAGTCAGTTCCTGCTTGGTGATAAGAATATGGATCCTTTTTTATATAAAAAACAAACTAGTCATGTTCAATCACCTGGCTCCATGGTTTCACTTGCGTGTTCTACTTGTCATGTAAAAGTAATGGTATGCAGTATGCTCGCAATATACTTTTTCAAATTTGTAATAATATACTTTTAGTAATGTTTTTATTTTGAGATTTTTACAATACCTGTGGAGAATTTCGACGGCTCACAACGATCGATCCGACGGCCGGAAAGGCCAAAGGCGATGGGAGACGATGGGAGGGAGGCGATGGGAGGCGATTGCTATGTCTATGACCGGTGGGCCATATGCGCTAAATCGCTTCCTATCGCCTCTAAAACTGAGGGGGGAGGCGATGCCAAATAAAGGATGGCTAATTGCGTTTTTGTAGTTTTTTTCTAATCAAGGGTATTAAGGTAACTTTATAAATACAAAATTTTATGTTTTGAGTACAATAATTAAGGCTATTACTATTGTTATTAGATGAATAAAAAAACAGCGACCGATCGTCGCATGGAGCCGTCACCGCCGCTTTCTAGGTTTCACTCTCCGCTACTGCACGGAGCCGCCGCTGCCCAAGTTCGTCCGCGCGCCTAATGTTGCTCCTTCGGCGGTGTGCCGGGCAGCCTTGACCTGCGTCCGCTGCCCTTATCGGTCGCGTTCATGGTTCAGTTCGCCTTTTTCACGGACGGACGAAGGTCCCCGGCTCACCGGGCTCGCGGAAGCAGGCCATGAGGTCATGGGCGGGCGGCCGCGCGCTGGCTCTGGGCCGGCGGCGGCTAGGGTTCCAAGGGCTGGCGGCGGCGAGGGTTCCGGTGTCGGTCACGCACATCTGGAGGAGCCGCGCCATGCCTAGACGCCGCCGGGGCGCGCATCTGGAGGAGTCGCGTGGTGGTGGCGGCGGGGCGGCCGGGCGCGGTGGTGGCGGCCCGTTGGGGTGGCCCGGGAGTGGCGGTGCGTGGCGGCGCAGCTCGGGCCCCGTCCCCGGCCGCCGCCGCCGCCGCCTGCAGCTCCAGCACGTCCGCGTGGCCGCGGTCGCCGACGAGCCCAAGCTGAACAAGTACAGCGACCTGTGCCCGCTGCCCTCACGGTGATGCAACTCACGGGCAGCAGCTCCTCTCCTCGTCGGTGTAGAGGCGGCCGACGTTGACGAACCCGCCGCGGGAACAGCCTCCAAGCCGACGAGGAGAAAGCGACGAAGGAGAGCCAGTCGCTGGGGGAAAGGTTTTCGATAACGAACCTAATGGCGCGCTTCAGGAGCACAAGCTTGGGACCAGACATGCTGCCGCTGACGTCGAGCACGGTCACCAGGTCGAGTGGCGCTCGGGTGCTCACCCACGCCGGCACATGCGGAGCCCTGAGATGGATCATGATGGCAAACTCCTCCTGTTCTGTTCCACGGACTCCTGAATTGCTGGGAATTCAGTGTATGAGAAGCCCACGCTGGGAATTCACACTAAATCCTTTCTCATAAGCGTAGTGGTTATAAAACTCGCGGCCTTCATCTTCACTGTCAAACATCTTCCTAACAATTTCATTGTACTCAAAACAAAGACTCAACATCCGGCATTTCCTCCTGGAACATCAAGATTTCATTATAACAGTCATTAGAACAGGTGAATATACATTCTCTCTAAAACTACATTTAAACTGAGTTGAAGCACTGAATGATGAAGCACTGAACTGAGTTGGTAACTGAGTTGGTAACTGAAAAATGTGAAATATGTATCCCAGGTGTCAGAAGTAAATACTGCTACATGATGATGCATAAATAAATAATGAATGATAACTAAAAGAAGTGCATGCGAAATGTGCAAAGCATATAAATCAATATGAACATTCTACTTTGAATGCATGGAGCAGGTGCAGGACAGAGCATCTATGTACTACAGTGACTCTAATGTGTGTCAGCTTCAGTTTGCCATACTGGAGCATATAATCAGTATACAGAAACAAACCTACAGCTTTTGAAAAATTAATCTGAATGTAGAACTGCACCGAACTGATCCATGCATTATCTGACATCAATGCTAATTCTTTTTCGGAGAAGAAAAGAAATGTTAAACTTGCTGGAAAGGAACAGATGATGATGGATTATTAAACCGAGCTAGTAGACAACATGCTGAATTATCACTAAATTCCATCAGTTTTATTAAAGGCAGTTCCAAACTGAACGATTAACTGAACAGTTAGTACTGCCCCGTCCATCCATCCATCCAACCAACCAAACTGAATAATTGTTCTTGGCATCGTCTAATTCATTCAGTAATTCTGAACAATCTTGTTTGCGTGGTGTTGCAGTGGCGAGAAGGAAGGTAGAAAGAGAAAGAGCACGTAAAGTCTGTACTCACACGAACACGCGGACAAAGGACTTGCCCTTGCCGTCGCCGGAGACGACGATGCGTAGGCCGTCGGGGGACCAGCGGAGGTCATCGATGCGTCCGGAGAGGGGCCGAAACTCGGCCTTGAGCGCGTGGTCGCCGTAGCGGCCCTAGACGCGGACGCAGCCGGAGGCGTCGGCGGAGGAGACCCACTCGCCTTGGGGGAGAAGCGGGCGACGGTGGTGGGGTAGGCGTGGTCCGGGCGAGGGCGGGCCGGCGGCGGCACACGGCGAGGGGCGGCGGTGTCGCACGGCGGACGAGGGCTGGCCGGCGGCGGCGGCGCAAGGTGGACGAGGGCGGGCCGGCGGCGGCTATGGCGAGGACGAGAGCGAGAGAGACATCCGGTGTTTTTTTTGTCGGGGGAGGAGTCGGGCAGATGGGGAGGGGATGGGGATAAGTGGTATTTGTGCAATGACTAAAATGCCCTTTTTAAATAAAATCAATAATTTGTGGAAGTGATGAGAAGCGATTACAAGTACTGTAAAAGGACTCATTTTATTTTATGCAATTTTTTTTCCCTTTTAGCTGGTGGTCCATATTGGGTTTCATCTCTAGCAGTCTAACCTGCCCTAATTGTTTTGGGGCTTTATTGTTGTTGTCATCATCGATATTTAAGTTCCACTGCTAACTAGAATTCTTAAATTTATCCAGGATGTAAACTATTATAACAAGTTAGAAGATCCAACAGATGAAGAAAATGATATTCTTGACCTTGCATGTGGGCTCACCGAAACGTAAGTCAAAATCCTTCTATCAGAGTAACTTACTACTCTTATTATATTGTCTCCTGAATTTTGCAATCTCTGTATAACGGAGACAAACATTTCAATATTTGAGTTTCTGGGAGTAATTGTCAGAATCTGTTCTAAATTTGATGACTATGGGTGTTGACCTTTTTTCGTAACAGAAATGGTGGGCCTTGGACAAGATCCAGTTTTCTTAATACTAGTCTTGAAAGTTTCCAAAACCAGTTTGTAGTCTGCATGAACATGGCTGTTATAGTGGCACCTAGGCAATAGGCATAATAGGTATGTTCATGAAAAATCGAAACTGTGACAACTCCAACTAGTTCTATAAAACTAATTTGGTTGTTGTGTACAGATGGCTCAGAATGCTTTTGTAAATTCATATATATATACAACAAAATAAATGCATTAGATGAATCACAACCATTAAGAAATTCATGCGGACCCCACCCAAAGTATTATTAGAGGTGGGTTGCCATAGTTTCATCTCTCTAATCTGACTTGCTGGAACTGTATTCAGATCACGCGCTGCATGCCGAGTGATCGCGAAGCCTGAACTTGATGGTATGCGGCTGGCAATACCTAGAGCCTCAAGAAACTTTATGGTAGATGGCTATGTACCGAAACCACACTGAAGAGACAGTCATCTTGGGGAACATGGATTCTTACAAGAGTCATCTTGTGAGAGCGAGAGTTTGGTACTATGGTTTGTAAGACTAAGAGTCTAGGGCATTGAAATATCAAACTTTGAATAAGCTAGCTGTACTCTTTTTTTCCTTTTAGGGCTTCTCATGAGGTGTGAATTTTACCTAGAAAGGTTTTTAATGAGGCAACATTGCACAAACAGCTCAATAACATTGACTTTTCTTATATCTTGACTTCATTTTGTTAATCCATTGGTGTTTTCATATCTTGGCTTCATTTTTATTGACCTCGAAGACTGGAACTTTGAAATATATCTTTGAATTCGAGTGTTGTATGGAATAATGTTATTCTGTCGTACTGTTGTATGATCAGTTATTCACTTATTCTATTGTAAACTTGTATTGTATGCACATTGAAATGATCAAATTGAATGAGGTGAATGAGAGGTTTAGCTGACAGCAGGTTCCGGGCTGCTCCGACCTGCTAATTGGGCATGCTTCTCGGGCCAGTACGACCCGAAAAACGGCCCGGCGTGCCGTGCCTAGGCCATTGGTTAGGCATGGTGCTTGGCTCGGCATAGCCCAGTGACATGCTGTGCCTGGCCAGCTGGCCTGGTGACAGTGGGTCGTGCCTTGGTCGAGCCCATGCTGTGCCGCGTCGGGCGGTCCGAATGGCTATCTATTTGGATCTTGTCCGTCTCACTGCGGCTGTGCTCATCATGGGAACGAACTCATGCTGCTGCACCCCGTCACCATACCAGGCCTTGCTTGATCCAAGCCAAGCACAAAACATGGGAAATATGTGCGGAATATTAATGTGATCGATCGAGACGAGAGTACATAGCATGCATGTAGTAAATGTGATTTAGATGCAGAATCATCATATTTACATGTTGGTATGCAGTGAACAACATCAAAATCTTATCTGCTCTGTTGCTTTGGACACTTGTCTGCTCTGTCTGGATGAGTTTTGTAAGTGGGATGGGGACAGGAAGGGGATGATGTGAGGTATTTAATGGCGGATAGGAGTAGGAGGGGGCGTTGATTGAATCTGCACCGTTGGATGATGAGATGGCAAGGGGATCAAAACGGGAAGATGCTGGGTACCGGAGGTAAATGGATGCTGCCATGGATGCTGGATTTGCATTTTGTTTCTCAATGTCTTTATTTTCTTCTTTCCGTACCGTGCTATACTAGTTTTAAGGCTTAACATGAGAAATTATGCTATGTGCACATAGAATACATGTGGAATAGTTAAGATAATGACACGCCACGGGTGTCCGTCCCATGACTCCCATCCGGATGTGGCTCCTAGATCTGCGCAGGACTAGCCCCATCTCTCTCAAAAACAAAAACAAAATCCTCACTCTGCTCATCCGCTAACCCGCCCGCTGCGGCGTGGCCGCTCATCCGCCTGCCCCTTCCCCCCACCATGCGCCCGTCTCCTGCCGCACCGTGCCCTTCCCCCCACCACGCCGCACCCCATCGCCGGCCCCGCCACACCCAACCCCCGTGAACGGACGACACTAGACGACTACGGCCAAGCAAACAGCAACATTGTAACAGTGGGGCTACGCCGACGAGCGTGAGCCTAGGCCGCGAGCAAGCGCGGAGAATCGCAGGAGGAGCGACGGGCCATGCCGACAGGGGAGAGAGTGTGGAGCAACGTCCCCCTGACCCGAGCTTGCTGACTACTGCAATTCTCCACCAGATAGGCCATGGCTATCGGCAACGCCATGTTTGAAATGTTTCAAACGTTTCAGACTTATGTTTCAAGTGTTTTATCTGGATGTTGCAAAAGTATATCTGAGATGTTGTATATGTTGCAATGACAATATATGTATGTTGCAAATGTATGTTTTCAAGTATTTCAAGTGTTTTAGAAATGTATTTCAGATGTTGCATATGTTGATATGGCTATACACTCATGTTTCAAGTGTATATTTTTAAATGTTTCAAATGTTTTAGACTTATGTTGCAATTGTTTCATATGGTTGTTGCAAAAGTGGATCTAAATGTTACATATGTTGATATAGTTATACACGTATGTTTCAAGTGTTTTATATGTTTTAGACGTATGTTGCAGATGTTTCATATGTATGTTTCAAAAGTAGATCAAGTATTGCATATGTTACAATGGACGTTGGTGGTTGGCGGACAGTGGCCCATCGCAGCCACCTCGTGCTGCTACTGAAGCACCTAAGGCCGGCAGACGCCTCAGCAACGCGCATCCACAGGCGGGGCTACTGACTTGGGACCCACATGGTTTTCCCTGTGCGGGCGCGGGGGCACGGTTCCGGACGCTGACACGTGATGTAGGCGGGCGTGAGGCGCGGGATGCGATGCAGGGGTGTCCCGCGGGAGCTGCGTCCAGACACGTCCTGTGGCCGGATGTTGGGCGCTAGCCCTTGTATGCACGCTGAGCAGTCCTTCCCCGGCGAGATTCCGACGTGCATGACGGTTTCTGGCGTAGCAAAAGCTGGGGAAATTACTCACGTGACCCCGCCACCTCGTTTGACCCTAATATTTATGAGGTTTGCCGCTTCTTCTCGCTGGTTTGTGGTCTATTCGTCATTTGGTTTGGTGGGTTGCGTGTTGTTTTGAAGGTGTGAGCTGGTTGAGGTGTGCTTGAGGATGGGTAATCGGAGATTGACTTTGGCTGTTCCACCATTCAGAGTGGTGAAATCTTCTGGAGGGAGTGGACGTTGCAACTAGTGCAGCATCCAAAGATGATAGCTGTCCAAGAGGCGTTGCATAATGTGTCTGTGTGTGTGTTTGGACTGAACTATAGTTATAATCTTCACCATGTGATGGAATGCAACTAGTCATCTCACATTTTGCATGCAGCTACTTCAAAACTCAGTTAATCCAATGCCAGTACCGCAACACATTTCTAGCCACCACTATTTACTTCAGGAGACGACTTACAACAAGTCCAACAATGAAAGCATAATGTGTCAATTGATAGATACAAGCCACATATATCATCTATACAATCCTTCTCTCTCTTATTGAGTCAATCTAACATAACACCTGACCTCGAACTCCATTGGCTCCTTATCTCAAGCCAGGATAAGAAGATAGATTGTACATTTGATTGTTTAAACCTGAGTTTAAACTCATTTTAAGCATGTTTCAGTGAAGGAGTAGTGATGAAGGTTTCGTAAAAGGAAGCAATGAAAGCAAACTGGGTTACCAGACTTGGGAAACAGAAGAGATCAAAAGCGAGAAGTGACTAGTTGGAAGTTCCTGAAAGCAGGGAAAGCAACAGTTGACTTTTCTTGAGAAGTAGGGACCCAAGAATTAGGAATCAATGAAGCTCAAGTTGCATCACTCGCACCCTATAAAGTCAAAAGTACCACATCATCCTCTGCTTGTTTTTGTATACTAGGCAAAAGGGAAATCTTAATACTATTCAATGAGTACATGTCAACATGGCACGATTTTTCAAAGCAATTTCACTAACTTGGCACATGGCTCTCATCCTTCCCATAAACATGTCGAGGTTTCCACCACCAGCTCTGCCCCATTGTATTAGCACGTAACTTTCAAAAGATTTGAATCAACGGAGTTCACTATAAGCCTGGTAGTATATTCTAGGGCCCTAAAGGTTGTGCAGGCTTCCTAGTTGATTTGCTGTTAGATAAGCAGGCCCAAGTTCAGCGAAATAAAAATTTTCATGACACAAGTAGAATGCATATAATAAAAGGAAAAGCATGGTAGCTAAGTTCTTGGAAGCTATAGGACTTCATATGACATTCAGCTCTAACATAATGAATCCAGCTACGTGAAGAGTTGAAAGTTTTGCCATCACAACTCGTAACTGAATCCAGCTCCTGAAACCATAAACTAGCATATGGCTTCGAGCCTACAAAAGTACAGTATGGAAAGAGCAAGCAAATAAAAGTCACAATAATCTAAGTATGTTCTACAGACTGACAACAAGTTCTACAGACTGACAACAAAGGTAAAACGTGACAGCTACTGATCATCATCCATGCGAAGATCACGGCCACTTATCATTGAAGGGCACAGGAATGATCCTCTCTTCGTCATCGGTAGTATACATGCATCTTTTGCGACCTAAAAGGCTAGCTCATAAATTATCGGAACTTATTGGCCTAGTCGCTTCCACCATCATTATCACCACCAGTGCTCCTGTGGTTCTCAGTGCCCGAGGGCTCCGAGGCGACCCCACCAGCATCCTGTTTGTTCACTGCTGGTGGTGGCTGAGCTTGCTGAACTTGAATGGACTGAGGCACGCCGTTGACCATGCCAGGTCTAGCAACCATTAGGCCACTGAAATTTAGCAGCTGAGCCTGCTGCTGCTGGAGTTGCTGCTCCTGCATCTGCTGGGGTGTTAGAGGTGTCCTCGGTGGGAACATAGGCACCTGTGACATGTACTGCCCTACTCCAGGCAATGCACCAGGCGGCGCCATCTGTTTGCAGAAATAACATGAGGGCATAAAGTAGAAAGGATATGTGCACAGCTAGGTCTAGAAATGAGTTAATGACAAACCTGAGGGCGGCTTACAGCAGTCTGTGGTTGGGCATCTGCGATTGCAGCGAGATACAAGAGGTTCTTCTGAAGTTGTGATTGATACCTGAAAGTTTCATGAAAGAAAAATATACTATTATTCTATTAACAAGAAAGAGCTTTGCGTCAGGAAAAACTTCTCAATTAATTTACATAGGCAGGCAACAGGGCGATGCCTTGCCTCTGTGGCGACCAGGTTACGCTGCAACACCTGGTGACAACTTAAAAACCATGGCATTTTGTATCTTAGTTATAGCTTATATAGCACACTGCGTGTATTGCTATTTTGCTGGCATGATTGCATATGCTGAATGGATGTTTATTAAAGGGAAAAAGTCTAATTGACCCCCCCAACTATAGGCGGTGGTCTAGTTTACCCCCCGAACTATGAAATGTCTAATTTACCCCCTGAACTTTGCAAAACCGGCCAAATCACCCCCTCGGGCAGTTTTGGGCGGTGTTTTTGCTACAGTGTCAGCGGTTTTGCTACAGTAACCGCAGTTTTGTCTTTTTCTTTTTTATCTATTTCGTCTGAATCTTTGAAAAATCATAGTAAATCACAGAAAAATCATAAAATGGAAAATCCAATTTTGGTGGACTCCACATGAGTAGATCTACACAGTGAATATATAATATAGTATACTTTAGTACAAAGTTTTTGCTGTAAATTTTGATCTATTTTTTTCTGTAATTAATTTGAATAATTCATACAACAAAAACTTTGTACTAAAGTATATTATATTATATATTCACTGTGTAGATCTACTCATGTGGAGTCCACCAAAATTGGATTTTCCATTTTATGATTTTTCTGTGATTTACTATGATTTTTCAAAGATTCAAACGAAATAAATAAAAAAAAAGACAAAACCGCTGTTACTGTAGCAAACCGCTGACACTGTAGCAAAACCACCGCTCAAAACCGCCCGAGGGGGTGATTTGGCCGGTTTTGCAAAGTTCAGGGGGTAAATTAGATCATTTCATAGTTCGGGGGGTAAACTAGACCACCACCTATAGTTGGGGGGGTCAATTAGACTTTCCTTTATTAAAGCATGTATGCCAAGGAAAACCTGCTGAACAGGGCTAGTAGATTTTGCATTTATTCTATTGTAATGTCCTCGTGTGACTTCATTTGTGAAGGGTGATTTTATGAGTTGAATATTTTCATGTTAATTGCCAACAAGTAGACATCATTGATTGAAATCTCATAATCCCAAATAGGGTATATTAGCTGCAGATATATTGGTTCTTAACAGCAGCTTTGTGTATGCTCAGCAAATATGAGATGTTTTTAGTGCTTCAGGCCAAAGGCTTGGCCTGGCTTTTTTGTACAATAAGATCTGCATCTGCTGGGCATACCGGCATGACAGAAACATGGTCTTTTTTTAGTCAGTTTTTTTGTATCCTACATCATTGTGAAGGTTCTCAGTAAGTCTAAACTACAGATCTAGTACCACCAATCAAGAAAAGGAAACATTGACAAGCACAAAGACAACAAAGTTTACACCACATTGTTAAGTACAACATCAGCCTAGGGCCATAGAGAACCTAAGTATAAAAGAGCACTGCTGGTAAGAAGCCAGTTGAACAATATTTCTTACGGTTCCAGTGCATTCCCTGTCACTTTGCATAGTGAAGTGCCATTAAGATGGCACTAGTACAACAATAACATTGTTGTGTTGTAACCCATCTAGATGTGATATGGACTACATGCTGAGTGCCAAACTGTATCACATAGTAATACTAAATAACACATGTTCTGTCAATAACTCATACTATGAATGACTACAGAATACACCGAAGACTTTGCATTCTAATATTTAGATGAAGCATTCACTAGATATTCTTGTCAGGTTTGCATCATATTGAGCTTGCGAAAAAAAATAGTAAAATATGCAAAATATAATTCGTTATGGCCATAAGTATTCAACATTAGCCTTCCTTTTGCCAGCATACAAGTTCCTTTCTGTCAGTACCTACAAACTAGGGGTACCCATAATCAACGATTAAGAAAAACAAAACACTATTCACAAACGAAATACAGCAAAGCCAAGGATAGCGGACGAGACATCTCGACTGCGTTCCGACTCGCACGAGGCCAGCTCGATGGGACGCCTCGACTACGCTCCGACTCGTACAAGGCACCCTCGATGAGACGCCTCGACCGCGTCCCAACTCGTACGAGGCCCGTTCGACAAGGCATCTTGACTATCGGCAATCTCCGACTCGCACGACCCCGGGTCGGATCACTCGACCTATCTTACTCACCTGCTCTGAGGCAAAAGTCAGAGCATTTAATGCGACTATCTGCTACTTCCTACCGTCATGGCTACAGCTGTGACCAATGTGGAAACAATGCTGGTGTCAGGTCTCACTTTTTACTGCCCATCCCAGGATGGGAGGTGAAAACCTGTCACTATACACACCATGCCACACTGTTTCGCCACCAATTAACCTCGAGGGAGGATACGACAAGGTCCGTACCCCACGATCTCGGGGATTCGGCCTTATCTGCCCGTCCTCGACCCATCCTCGACCTGACCTCGACCCAGCCTCGACCCACCTCCGGTCAGCAGGGAAGAAAGGCCGACGTGGCACAGGACTCAGGGTCTTTTCACCGTCTCCTCCCCGACGTCACCATGGTGTCCAGGGATGGCCGGCCATTCCTGGGGCACGTCGCTACAGCCACCTCCACAGGGATCGACAAAACTTCACCTCAAGGCACCCTAGCGTCCCGGCCTCCTCTTACCATATAAAAGGGCAGGCCAGGGCTCTCAACGAAGCAACGAAGGAAACAACGAACCAACCAACAAACGAGCAAAGGCACACCACCCACTGATCAACATCTCAAGCAATCACCCTTGTACTCTGACATTTCCTTTGAGACTTGGGCTCGGTTCCCTCTTTCACAGCTTGTAACCCCTACGCAAGCACTTCGGTGCAAGGAAATACAATACTCCTCCCTCCCCGCTGGACGTAGGGCCTTCTTTTGTCCGAACCAGGATAAATCTCCGTGTATTCTCCTTGCATCACCATCCAGATTAAGGACACGCAGCACTCACTCGTTGGCTTAGGACCCCCACGGGACCGAACGCCGACACTTTCTTTACCTTACGTGTTTATTTGAATTTGCAGTAGTTTCTTTCAAAACATATTTACGTGTTTATTTGCATATATGGTAGTTTCTTTCAACCACATTGGTGCAATGGACTATAGACTCAGGTATAGGTAGCAACCAATCTTTTAGACAAAGCATACCAAGATTAACACCAAGTAACTGTTTGTTTTATCAATGAAAGAAGCTATGTTAATAGGGGATACATGGTGGTGCTAAAATTTATTATATTGAGTTCACATTTCTTATTTATTTGCATATGTTAGTGTTTTAAAATCGCTCGATTAATCATGTTTAACCAAAGGTAAATCAATAAGTTGGTCCCTGTAGAAGGATTAGGTGCATCGATTCCATTATATTGCCTAGTAAATCAATCAGTTAGCAAATAATAAACTATAGTCACGACTAGTCGGGCCTTTCTAGTTGAATGACTAGTTGGTAGAAATGGCAACTTGGGCTGAAGCCCAATAGCATTCAAGGTCCAGCCCGTACCATCATCACCTATATATACTACTAACACTCAGGCTCCTCCAATTGTGACCTAGCCAACACCTGAACCCCAGCCGCTAGCCGGCGCCAGGCCACCAACTGCAGGTTGCCAGGCGCCGGCCTCCTGCTCGCCTCCTGCACCGCAGCAACTAGGCCCGTGCCCACCACCACGCCCGCCTCGCAACACTGTCCTGATTTGGTTGGTACTGAGAAGGGCAAGAGTCTGACGGCCACCGGCACCGGAAAGAAGGGTAACAGGCCGAGGGCCGCTGGCACCGACGAGGACTGGGGACATCCCATCGACCGTGGCCTACTTCTCTCCTTCGACAAGCTCCTGCAGATTCGGAACGAGATGGAGAAGGTGGGTTGCTTTGCTTTCCAGGTGATTTGGAATTTTCCTCCGGCTCATTTGTCTCGCTGGGATGATTCATTGTTTCGTTGGTTGCTTGCAGCCTGCTGAACCAGGACCAACCATGCACTGCCAGATTCATTGGAAATAAGATGTTTAATTTTGTGGACTTGGCACAGGAGGTTTTTGCGCGCTACCTGGCCAATCCATCGCCCTGGACAGAGGTACGACAACGCAGTGCTGGCCCTTTGAATTGGGGTTCGACTTTCCTTGTTGTTTGATTGCTATTTTCTCGTTTTTTTTTTCCTTTTTAGTGCTATGCGTGGTTGGTCCAGGATCAACAGGCACTGCGTGGTGTCCAGTGGTTCGGCGCAGCCACAATGGTGCTAAATTGCTGCCTGTGGCTCCTCGCTCCTGTGCATGCAGGTTATGGGCAAACTGAAGGGCTTCTTTCCTATTTCTGAAGTGTGGTATATCTGGTATGCTGTACAAATCCTACCTCATTCTTTGTCCCCATTCCCTCTGCCGTTTTTTTGGTTTACTTTACTTGATCAATGTAGACTCTTTGATGCTTTCTGTGATAGATTGAGGCTGCTTCTATGCCTGGGTTGTAGAGTCATAATATGTACATGTTTGTTTCAGTTTATACATTATAAGCTGGATTACATAATTTGGGGTGGGAAACAAACATCCCTTTAGAACAGGTTGAGACCTTGATGTCATATAGTTGTAAAATTCTTTTCTTAATGAAATGACTTGCATTGTTTGAGGGGAAAAATGGTTGCAAAATTATTTATATGTTGGGCTCATATGCAGTACGACATATATAGTATTTTTTTTTGTAACGACATAATGTATATAGTATTTTGGTTGATACCGTAGCATTAGCACGGGCAGTATACTAGTCCTATCAATATCTCCCCTTTTCACCCTCATTCCCTCAACATAGGTAATCAGGGGAAGTTTCGGCAGCTAGGTGGAGATAAACAAGGGGAGTGGGAATGGTGAGGGAGAGGAGGGGTCATGGTAGCATCCTTCCCTAGAGGCCATGGGTAGAGATGGCAACGGGTACCCGAAACCCGAGTACCCGACGGGTATTACCCGATAAAGAGGCGGGTATGGGATGAATTTTCTACCCATGGGCACATTATTGGGCAAAATCCTATACCCATCGGGTATGATGGGTACGAGTGCGGGTGTATACTACCCATACCCGCGGCAAGTAAGACATACCCGCAAAAATAACTAGCCAACCTCAGTTATTTTAGCGCATGTAAGTCATGAATTTGGCCCATTGAGACATCCACTATATTTCTAGTAGATTGCCTTTGTTGTAATGGTGCTAATAATGTTTGTTAGCATGTTTGTAACTTGTTGGAAGCTTAGAATGATTTATTTTTGCATGTGACTATTTGATATTTTTAGGTAATTTTCGGGTATGCTATCGGGTACGGGTTACCCGTCGGGTGAGAATTACCCGGCGGGTACAGGTATGTAACTATTTTTTACCCGCATGCGGGTACGGGTAACCCGACAGGTAAAATTTTGCGGGTGTGGGTACGGGTACGGGTGGGTACTACCCGTCGGGTACGTACCCGTTGCCATCTTGAGCCATGGGCAACTCAGAGACATCCATATCGCCATCGCATGGCTATATCTACAACATTGTTTAGACCAAGGTGTACACTATGTTTCTTTTCTATTTGGAATCATACACAGTAAGTGACCCCTGCTTTTCATCAATAAGGATGGATATAGGAGTTGTCAAATGAGGCTAGCAAGCCAGAATTACCCATCCTAGCTAATCAAGGCAAGGAAAGGTTATGGTGTTTGGCTGGTTTGCTATGTCAGCTCCCTTCCTCCTCCCCTGTATCTCGCTCTAGACCTACTCAACTCTAGGCAGACACTATAGACGGATGGGACGTCATTGACCAAAAGGGGTTGATAGCCATAATTCAATATGCGCCACCAGTCTTAGGCGATTGGGGTGAAGAGAGGGCAACTTTATTCCAAATATGAGGGGTCTGACTCATGCCTCAAGTAGCTTGATCTGGAAAGGAGTCAATTTGGCTCGGAATATTCATTCAGCAGATCATCAATTAGGCAGAGGAGCTTTTCACAGATGGAACAATGTGAGAAAGCAAAACTTGTCTGTGCAGCAAAATAGATTTGTTGTATGCCAACATTCGCAAGAAAATCTGAGTTGAACAAGGTTGTCCTGCAAAGCTAGTTTTTGGCTAGGCAAAACAGAGTATCAAGCAAAACCATTGTAGATAAGAAATATAAGGGCCAAAAATATCAAAGATGTCGCTACAGTTTTGAGCTTCTAGTAGCTCATTCTCTGTTACATATTTACATGACACAACAAAGTTATAACACATGCTATTGCTACCTCATTATTAGATGACAAGTTAGTAACAAGAGATGTTTGGAATTAACTAAAGATCAAGGAAAGCTAACAACAAAATGAAGACATGTTTAAAACATATATTCAATTAATGCAAGGATGAGCGACCAAACAGGAAGCCTCAAATTTTAGCTCATTAAATGGTCATATCAAATAGAAAAACAAAAGAGAAAGGTTCAACCAAATACATACTGAGCACATTCTGCCAATTTTCCTAGGTTCTGATTTTCCAAAATAGCCAAAATAAGCTGCTTATTCTCATCCAGATACTGCAGGAAAAAAAAACAGGATCAATCAGGAAAGTTACAAATATGCAACAGATCGTACACAAAACGGATTAATCTGGAATACAAGGGCCAATTGTGCCATATAAAATGAATAAAACATTGATAGTAAGTCATAAAATTGCAATATAAAAGACAAGGAAGTTCTGTGAGAATACATGAAAACTCTAGATTATCACAAGATATTTATAAATCAATTGAACGAGCATATAAAGAACAATACAAGCATAGTTAGTGTTAGATGTAAAGTATTAAACATCGGTTAGAGCCTGTCTGGAACTATATTCTTGAACTGCAAATGCTTGGTCCAGTGGGCTACATAAACATGGGGCCATTGCTATGTTTGAAACAGATCAGGTCCATATTTCGCTCTATGTTTTTCTAGAAAGAACCAACTTGGCTACAATAATTTGGAATAATGCAAGTACAACAAAGATGAACATTCTTCAGCACCTATTTGTAAGCATTACATTTGGCAATCTACGATTAACAAAATTAAAATTAGCTACTAGAAAACTTAAGTACAAAATACAAAGAAAAAACAGACAATGAGCAGGAAATTAATAGATGAGAGACCAAAAAAACGAATTAACAAAGCTGTCACTTTTCCTTTTTAACTGAACAACAAGATGATGATTGAAAATAAGAAAGATAACACTAGATTTCCAATGAAAACATATTGAGGCATTCCCAGAACTGAGTACGAAATTTACTACTGCTAGTTACAGTTATAACTTGGAAGCTATGTCAATCATAAACTCATGTCTATATAATCCATAAAGCTGCCACTGATTCTCCATATGAGCCATGACATCTTCCATCACAACACCAAAGAAATTATGCCATCAAGAGAAGGGAATGTACACACAGAAGGATTTGCAGGTTACAAAGTGAATGTGTCCGCGTGAGGTCAACACCACAGAGCACGTATGGAAAGCATCAGCTTCCTTCTGTTCGAAGCAACGTGACATAAGGCCATGCTACAAGAAAGGACTCAAGTCCCAATACCAAAGAAAAAAATGATACATTGAAATGCTGTGCTCCTATTATAACAGAACACGAATGGTCCTATTCTTTATGTGGTAAAATCTTTGGTGCGCCGCCACCATAAGAAGACAAATATATATTAGCAACCAAGCACCAGGATTCATGTCTGACAGTTTTTTTAAAAAAAAGGATTCATGTCTGACAGCAGGATCATAACATCATACGCCAAATATCCAATAGATCAAAAGAACTCACTACACCAGCTTCAAGGGACGCTGGTCAAATCCACCAAGAAATCTAGAAAGAAACACCTAGCATCTTGACTAATCCACTAATCCGATCCACCAGTAATCGATCCCAGCGCATACGGATGAAATGCATCAGATTGGAGCCGGCAAGATGATCCAATCTTTGACCGAAATGGCGCTCCAAGAAAACCCCACACGAAGCAGGGATGCGAACCCTATCAGAACTGCGAGGGGGTGGGGAAGTGAGGGCGAAAGGAGGCACCTTTTGGATCTGCTCCGTGGTGATTCCGGCGGCCGGGGTCATCGCCGGCGCCTGCGGCTGCATGGGCATCGGCTGCTGCATCCCTTCTTGCTTTGGTATCTTGGGGTCGCGGGGGTTTGGGTTTTGGCCTTTGGGGGGTTTGGAGAGTTTGGGGGTCGGCGCAGGGAAGGGGAGTGGAAGCGTCTGCGCGACTGCGTGACAAGTTGGCTTTTAAAAAGTGTGGAACATGTGACCTAAAAAAACACATGTACCCTTGTGAAATGGAAATTAGTCTCTCAGCCCCAAAACAGGCGTCGTTCACACTTTTCAGGAGCCAAACGTTTGCTCACTGGCCATGTTCCTTCGCAGAAATTTGGCTGACTCGCTGCTGACGCTGATTTCCGGTGAGAGAAAAACAATATTTTTTCGCTAAAAAGTACTGAAAAATAGGGTGAATATTTCATACTTTTCAAATTGTCAAACGCTTTTTAACTTTAACTAAATATATAAAAAATATTAATATTTATGATGCACTAGTAGCGTGCCCGTGCGTTGCTACGGGATAAAAACTTTTATACTAAAAACATACGGATCGCACGATAAGATAATACACAGGCACACCTCGCCACTGCACTGCCATTCTAGCTACCTCAAGCTCACGGTGAGCTCCGCCTCGCTCGCTGGTATGTGCTCGTCGTGGTCTCTCCACCTAAGAGGCCCAAGGCTCCGCCTTTTTCTTTGTCACGGTACATAGCACGCACACACGCGCACTCGCACTCACACGAGCTTAAGCACCGGCTTGTCGAGCCCACAGCACTCTGCAACGCCGGTGCCAGTGAACCACCCTAAAGGCTCGGCATGGCCGGAGCACCACCACGGCAAGCTCCGTTCTGGCCATCACAAGCCTATAGAGACCCTAAAACCCTACGGTGAGCTCTGCCTCACCAAAGGATATGCGCTGCATGTAGCCGCGCCGGAAGAAGACCCCTAGGTTTCCTAGTCGCGTTCACAACACCAGGACGACCATGCACGGTGGTGACGGAGGTCGCCTACTGCAGAACTGATTAGAACCAAATACATATGCTGCTAATGTAGTAATGTCGCCTGCAAATAGAGACTCAAACTGAGAAGCTACTACTCGTATTTAAGAATAGAGTGATTTAATAGGTAGTGCTAATCCCTATACTGATAGCTAGTCAAAAATAGCGTAAACGTCTTCTCAGACCTTACTTGTCAACGAGTTTAGCTGGTGTTTTTTCCATGCACAATAGTTGTAGTGTGATAATATCAAACACAGTAATATAATATTATTCAGCTATATTGAAGATGGAAATTCTTGAACTGAAACTACACAAAGTCTGAATTTCTTTCAGAATCCTGACCTTTTTCAAAGGCAAAAAAGGAATCCTTGACAAAGTATGCTTTGCTCACCTAACAAGAAATTTACAGCTCTTGAAAGATCAATTACAGCAAGTGAAAGCTAATCTATACTACCACACAAAAAAATGACTAAATCAAGGTCTAGCAAGCTCTTAAAACATTATTATTCAACAATTTATATGTTTGAGAAATTAAGGATGGTTCTAATATCACCTGAACTCTGAAATGCACCCCACATGATATCCTCATGCTCTGTGCAGCTTAGATACAAATACTTGACAGAGTAACTTTTCATGTGTTATTCTGGCGCAAAAAATCCCGTAAAAAGAGAGATGGTTATTACACATAATAGGAGGAAACATTAAGAGTGTACTGCACCACCCTCTATGGACAGACATTTGGATGCATATATAGCCGGAATTTCATCCTCTTCCAAAGATTGCAAGGAACAATATCTGTGTACATATAGTCTTCAGTTGGTAGCCGGCACTGCAATTTCAGAGACAGACGGGTCAATTAGCAAGACTCTTGGAAGGAGAGAAATTATGAGATGGCACTAACAGCACACATACATATTTTCACAAACTCAGTAAGACAATGATTCAATTAGAGAAGCTATTCACTAACAGCATACATACATATTCGGTAAGACCATGATTCAAGGCCGCCCACGGCATGGTCCAGGAAGCAGGCGTAGGCAGCAGACATTGTATGCCTGTGTGTTCGTCAGAGTGAGAGACCAACTCATTAGCGGGGAAAACCACCGATCTGCACAGCTTGGCATCACAATGACCGGATCAAAAGAGACTTACGCTTTCAGTGATTCATCGAGGGTCAAGCGCTCCACATGATCCAGGGGACTCCCATCCAGGAGGCTTACATATGCAAATATTAAATTAAGATTCTACTCAACAGAGCGAGTTGGTTCTAAAATAAATAAATACTAAGCAGAGTGCGAGGGAAAGAAATAATTCTGAAATAGCTATCAGAACTTACCCGGAATCTACAGTCCTTCACTCCATTTAAATCAACAACCCTGTTAACCATATCGAGGAGCATGTCATTAGCTTTGTCCCCAATTGCATGTACGGGACTGCAAATATAAATAAGACCTTTGATATTGTTTCATGGAATATCTTGTCAAAAAGCTAGAATGAAAATATCTTGTGGTGTCAACAGACTAATTGATTTCTTGACAAAACTCTAACATTGTGAACTGATAAAATGAAATTCGGAGTTAAGTCAATTTCATATTTCGCAGAATAAAATAAAAAAATCTTGTAGATAATTTGTTGCCTAGATCAAGAAATAGTTCTTCCAGTGAGACATTAACTTCATTTGTTGAAGTTATTTGCTGAGATGCACTCCTCTATTTCCTTTCCTTCTTTTAGATTGTACACTTCTTTTCAATGTATGTTAGCTTTCAAATTTTCGCACAATGAATTTTAAGATAAATACATATGAAGAATTCTAAACCGGCTAATAGTGTGAAAATATCGTGTGAAAATATCCAGTGCATACCTGTCTAATCTCGATATATTTGTTCTACAGCATCTCAGCTGCTTTTTCTAAAAGCCGTGGTTTGCATGTGGCACGGCAGTACTCAATGTACCTATATATAAAAGGTTATGCAGTCGAAGACATGAAATAAAATCAAATTTAAAACATGCATGCACGACACGGGTCACACCTTTTCAGCCAATTCTCTCCTTCAATTGCCCCAGTGTTTGTGGATGAAGCTGCAGCACCACTGGCATGCACCTTGAGAATGTGGCTTGCTATTCGATGTAGTTTAAAAATCTGTTACTGCTGCGAGCAAAATGAATACAGAATTAGTAAAATAGGCTTTGATTATTTATTATGAGATCTCCCATGTTAATTCCAACCACAGAAACCCCTAAAACTGATGGCAGTACCTGATTAATCACCACTCGTGTTTCTAGTCTTCATGATTGCGTGGCGCTTTCCATCTCCAAATCCATCTATGGGAGAGAAGGAAAAAAAACTAAATTTCAGTAATTCCACCAGAAGGTCTAACAGTTTGGTTAGCTTTTTCTTGTCTTATCCACCGAGCGAAGGATTTGGCCAGAGATGCAAACCTTGATTTCCAGCAGCCAAGCAGGGTGGCATGGATGCGGCTAGGAGCATGGGATGAATTGAGCTTGGGATCCGACAGCCAAGCACCAGGGCATTCGATGACACGATGTAGCATGGGAAAATACTAAGCAGCATGATTGTATTGGTTGACCAATGGCTGGGATTGAATGACCCGTCGTTGTGTTGGTTCAAGAACATAAGGAACTGCTGATTAGAGTACAAAACATGAGTTTATATTGTGTAAATGAATAAATATCTGTTGCTAGCATAATCTGACAAAGGTGGCACTTGGGAAAAATTATTAGCATGTAAAGTATATATACATTCTCAAGCAAAGGGGTGCATGACCCGAAATGTAAAAGGAAAGCATCAAAGGTGCTTTGTTGTTAACTTGCAGGCACTGAAACATGGCTAGTACCAGGGAAATTCTTTTTTTTTCTCCAAAGAAATGAAGGGACAGTTTAGCACAATAATAGGTTAGCATGGACCTAAACAGTATGAGGTATTCACTTGTTCAATTTTCTCAATCATAGGTGCTGCAATTTTCTCAATCGTGAATTAGCAGCATAAATATACCTCTGCGACAAGCCAACCCTCGCCTCCGCTGCCGAAGCTTAGTTTTCACTTGTTCAAACATGTCTTCAACCCTTCTTACAGCAGGTCACCGTCTCATTGAAGGATTGTCATCAAATACATCAAAAGGTGCATCAACCATCTACAATACCAAGCAAGTGAATAAGAACATATGAAAATGCTAAACATGAATTGCAACACATGTGGAAATGCTCAACAGAGTGAGAAAATAAACTTATGATCCCCTTCACACCTCCACACCCGATGAGATCACGGACAAGATCCCTGACATTACATAGATGACAAGAACCTGTAATTACAACCTTATGGTACCAAATGCCCTGGGATCTCAGGCAATGCCTTAGACTATCAGGAGGTAGAGTCAGCCATCATACTGAAGTTGTGGCCCATACGATGGAAATACTTAATTCCTGATTGAAAAAATATACAATATGACAGTTAATAGAAACCCTGTGCTGAACAGCAACAGTTTTCTAGAATATGTGATCACCAAAATCTTGTGTTAATCAAGGTAGTACATGTTAAATCTAGTAATCTCCACGAAAGCTCCTGAAATATGGTTGCTCCAACTCCAATGTTTGTGCTGTTTGTCATTGCCTCGAGAGCTCACCCAATACTGAGAGTCTAGCCTTCAAGTAGTAGCTGTAAATCAAACAAAATTTCAATATCTATTTGATAGTATAACTGATACAAAAGGAAACTGATGATTGATTGATTATTCTCTTGCAAAAAATGGTAAATATATTTCTCTGCATGGTTTGTTTGAAATATAAATCATCAGAAAAGTGTAAGCAGATTAGGATTAAAGGATATTCCATATTTGATGACAATCATATAACTAAAATATGAATCGAGAGATCTAGATCACGGGGAAATGAACGAACAGGCATGAACCTAGGGAAATGAAGCTGTACATTTTTCTCTGTCCCTAATTGAATAGGTAACTTTTTTCTGTCCAAGTTAGCAGCTTGTAGTTTTAGGTAACTTCATTTGTTGGTAGTCCAATGGTGATATATTTTTAAATTGCAAATTCAACATGGCAAGACGTAGTTGAATTACCTTAAGTTCTTCTTGTGCTGCCTCAAGTTCAGCGATTGGCCTATTCGTGTAACGCCTCTGAAATAGGAGCAGGATAATGCAAAAGCAAAAATTAGGACATCCTGTTCGATTATGAAATTTTAGATTTAGATATTGAAATGTTAAACCTCGCTGCTACTAACAGAAAAGGTTCTTGACTTTGACAATTATGTTAATCAGCTAATATCCATTAGAAAAGGTATAAGTAATACTTTAGTTGATAAAATAATTTTCTACTTAATAGTGATTTTAAAATAAGTGATTTACTGACACGCACACAAATGATTTGTGTTTTTCTTTTCATTAGCCAATCGACATAGTCAGAGAATGCTAGTCATTCAGCAGTCGACAGCAACTGCAAGCACCTAATTAGCTTAACCCTCTACCCTCTATTTATTCTGTGCTTATTTTAGATTTTGAGCAATCAGCGAACAGGCTTAAATATGGTTAAGCTACCAGATATACAGCATACCGACTGCTGAATGACATGCAATTCAGAAAATGTTCATCAGCACTACATTCACAGTTTCGGGCCCATCTCCATCTCCACAATTTCATACAGCGCAGAGAGAAGGACAAGGTCACCCAAAATTCAAATCAAAGCAGACTGAACTGCAGATATGGATCCACTGAAGGGTATGCACATATACGGAAGATAATCAGCCTGTTCGTTTCGCTGGTTTATTGTGGCTGAAAGTACTGTTCGCTGGTTTGTTGTGAGAGAAAAACACTGCTGAATGACTGCTGATTCGCTGAATAGCTCAAACGAACAGGGTAAATATTTGTAAGGGATCATAGTTAGTACCACTAATTAATTTGATTAGATCTGAATACAAATTGGCACACCATAAAGGGAATAGAAGGGGTGGGCATACTTGGTTGCTCGTCTAGGATCGCCTGGGTTGCAGCGGCGGCGGAGACCGAGTGCTTGGCGTCGTGGTGTCCGGGTGGAGTCGGGCGGCGTCGCGGAGACCAAGGGCCCTATCGGCGGCGTCCGTGGGAGGATGGGGAGCCGCCGCTGTGCCGCAAATCCGAGTGGAGAGGAGATCGCCTCTTCCTAGCGCCTGTGGATCAGACGGCGGAGGCTGTGGATGGATGCCGACACCGAGGACGGGGAGGTCGGAAGCGGCGCACCAGTCGCGAGGGGTTCGCGTGCCGTCGGTGCCAGGTGCCCTCCGCCGCAAGGGCAGAGCGAGGGAAGGGGATCGGTACCTGGGGCTGTGGGAGGAAAGGGACGGACGAGGGCGCGGAGGAGAGGTATCACACGGGGGAGGAAGGCAGACGGACGAAAATTTTGTCGCACCAACAAAAGTGTCCATCTTTTATTCTTTTTAGTTGTAGGAGATAATATGTATCATTAGATTAATTTTTGAATAGTTTTTGTGACCTTTTATATTACTCTGGTGTACTTAAAGATTTCAGCAGGGCAAGTTTGATAATAATTGAAGCAACCAAACAAGCTTTTAAATAATCCTACACAAATTGGAGTCCCAACCAACTATACCAATTATCCATAAGTTGTACTTTTATCGTATATAAACAAATATTTTTAGTGTATAATCCTGAAATGTGTTGTGTACCGAATTTTAAATACAAGTTTTAGGGTGGTTAGGAGAAATATAAATCATTCATAAGGTGAGATTGAATAGTAAAAATCAAAAAGTAAAAAATAGATAGTGAGCATCAAAATATGTAAGACCGGGGTACTAATGATTTTTCCGACAATTTTCCTATTTTTTAGAAAAAAAATGATGTTAGGCTAATTTCACTCTATTGTATCTCTTCGTCGACGGCGACCTCCTTCAAGCCCACGGTCAACCTCCTCTGTCTGTTTAAAATGATTGTATTCTTACATACCTTCATTATATTTTTTTTGTGAGTTTCTTCCTCCATTATATTCGTCGAGGTAGAAGCATTAGGACACTCAATGTAGAAATCCTACATCCTAAGACATTGTACGAGCACAAGCGAGAGGACTAACTCTGTGTAGTGTGTGCGCCTCTAGCTCGCTCCCAAGAGCGTGTCCCTCCGGCAAGCGCCGAGCCTCCCTCCTGTGTTCATCTCTGCCGCCTCCTTCTCTTTGGGCCCTGTTTGCCGGTCCAAGATTCCAAGTGGAAGAACTATGAAGATGAGCTAGTCTTCCTCCCCTTTTAGCACTGAGTACCAATAGCAAATCTTGTAGTCCTCTGTTCTTCCTATTGAATGTCGATTCATTGTGCATGTTCAGATCTGTTCTTTACTTCTTTGCTTGTTGATTGTGCTATGCAATCTACGCTAGGTTATATGCTCAATTCGATCTTAGATCAACTAGCACAAAACAAATAGCAACCAGTATTATGTGGGTTGGGATTGATGG
>CM039610.1:30549624-30629929 GCA_022457205.1 Saccharum spontaneum | reverse complement strand
TTTAACTTTATCATTAATTTTGGTTTGTTGAGCTATTATTTCCTTAAGTGGCTTGAAGGAATTACCTAAGTTAATACCTTTACTATTGAGTTGACTTACAGTGGGTTTATGTGCTGTTTCGATGGCTCTTTGATCTTCTTTGAACTTGGCCCTCTGATCAATCCAATGGAGCAAATTCTCCATCTTGGTTGATATTGTATGTACTTCTTCTGGTATTTCTTCAGTTTGATGACATTGTTGAGCTTTGTCTTGGAACCAGCCTTGATTTTCTGATATCTTCTCCAAAAGTGTCTCAGCTTGTCCAATTGTAAGCTCCAAGAATGATCCTTTAGCAAATGCATCTAGGCACTCACGAGCCTTCTAAGTTAATCCATGGTAGAAGGTCTGCATAAGTAACCATCTAGCCATTCCATGGTGAGGACAATCTGATATGTATCCTTGAAAACGCTCCCATGCTTCTGAAATGGCTTCTATCTTCTGCTGCTGGAAATTGACAATATTTCCTCTTAAGGCAGCTGTTTTGCCTATAGGGAAAAACTTTGCTAGAAAGGCATCTGACAAGTCCGTCCAGTTATTGATGTTGTCTTTATGAGTGTAAAACCACTTCCTCGCTTTTCCTTCTAATGAGAATGGAAAGAGGCGAAGTAGTATGACGTCCTTGTGAACACCGTTGATGCGGATTGTGCTTCCAATCTCCAGGAAATTCTGCAGATGTGCATTTGCATCTTCGTGTACCTTTCCAGTGAATTGTGTAGCTTGCACCAAATTGATGAGGCTTGACTTGAGCTCAAACTCGGGTGCTTCTTCTTCTTCTTCTGCTTCAATTCTTGGACCAGTTGGAATGTTCTCAAGAGTTGGAGCAGAGAATTCTTGTAACGTCTTTTGTGCCATAGCTTCAACAAATGGTGACTAGCTTCTACTTTTTGATTGCTTTGGTTCTGATGATGAAGAGTTGAATGTACCAAAGTCAATCCTGATATACCCTGTATAAAAATATAAACATAGAAAAACAACAGGGTGAATCCTGCCAAAGTAGAGGTGCCTTGTTATGATTTCTCACTTAGTAGCTGTTTTTGCAATTTTTCTCAATAGTCTAGTTTAAAAAATTTTATGTGAATAACCTTGATGACTTCCTGACTTTCATTACCGATCCCCGGCAACGGCGCTAGAAATGCTTGTTGACACTTACTAACACCACTTAAATACTAGGTTGTCATCCCCAGCATGGTGCCAGAGTGTACATAGGTATTTATAAATGTAAAGGGCTCTTTAGAAGATAATCTATTCTATCCGCAAGCACACAGATAAAATACCTCATTGTAGCATTTCACCAGGAAAAGTATTCCGGGTATCGTTATTTATATTTTGCTTAAGAGAACGGTGAAAGCAGGTGTAGAATGACATAGACTAGAGATCAACTTTGCTAAACATGATTACTAATGAGAAACTCGTCACACAGTCACTTGCTTTGGCAGGGGGTAAGCCATAAATAAAGATAATGAATTATAAGCTCATGGGTAAATAACACAGCGATTAGAAATAGACTACTCCATATTGATATAAGGTGACGTCGGATTAGCTAGAGAATGGATTCTAAGTATCTACTATCTACTAAGTCACAATCTACTCTAAACATTCTACAAGATCATATATAGCATAAAAGACTCTTTATTTATGTATAAGGAACATTGCTAAAGTAAATCAGAACATAGTAAGACTTACTCCGCAATACAAATTCTGCCTGTCCTATCAACAGAGGGTGGACTATATAAGAATCAATGAAGCTGTCACTATCGCGAACTACCACACAACCCGGCCAATAGGATACATTTGCAGGTAAATAATATCTAAGCACCACGCCCACATATGATCTACCACTTAACTCCCTCGAGGTAAGAGCTAAGCGCTTTGCAAACTCATACATAAACTCATTATCAATCATAACTATATCAATTATAGAACTAGAGTAAACTAAGAACATAATAAACAGAGACATAATGCAATTAGAATAAAGTAGTAGAGAATGATATGAAATAATACCAATCTTTATTGATGAAGATCCGAAATCCAGAGCTTGAATGCTCTACTTCTCTAATTCTATCTAATCAAACCTATAAGACTTGAAGAATAATGGAGTAGCTACTTCTAATTCTCTGCGGGAGAGAACTTCCTAAACCCTAACTTTTCTGGCTTCCTCTGATAATGATTTCTCCTCCCCCCTGGGGTGGTGGTGCCTTGCTTATATAGCCCTTTCAAATGAATCTGGACCGTCGGATCAAACCGACTTAGAACGGACGGTTTTCCTTGATCTAGAGAGGCGGTGGAGCATAATCCGCGAGGCAGAAGCTGATTGGCCCGAGGGGCAGGGCGGGCGCCCTGTGTCCTGGCCCGTTACGGCTCCCGTTCGTTCCCGTGGCTTCTGGAGTCTTCTAGATGTAAGATAATTGCGTGCCAAGTAATTTTCCCGTCATTAACCCGATATGTGGACCTCTTTTCCATATTATCTGATAACTCCCTGCAGAAATAGATAAACACCAAAACTCATGGAATTCTGTCAGATAAAACCCTAATTCTAGATGTTTGGTGCATATTGATCCTTTTCCATGTTTAGTTGACAATTATATTTGATACTTAAGGACCGTCAACATTAGGCACCAAACTCTCAGGGCAAAGTCCCTCAGAACCCTCAGACTCCTCAGAACAACAATGGGGTCAGGACCAAAACAGGCCACATAACCCACTCCGCAAGAAGCCTTGGCTAGCACCAAATCAGTGCATGTTCTGTGAGAAAACAGGACACATGCAAAAGGATTGTCTTGGTTTCTTGACGTACCTCAACAAGCATGGTGAGGATTTAGTTACATTTGTAGATGAATCCTTGTATATTAGTTATGCTAAATCTACTTGATGGATTGACTCAGGTGCAACAATTCATGTTGCCAATTCTTTACAGGGATTCCATACGAGGAGAAACCTGCAAAGAGACAAAAGAACAATTAAGGTGGCAAATGAAGTACAAGCTGACGTCGAAGCCACTGGCGATTTGACTTTAGCATTATTAGATGGTTTTGTACTTAGGCTTTCTGATGTACTCTATGTTCCTTCTTTGCATCGAAACTTAATAAGTGTTAGTAAGTTAGATGATGATGGATTGGCTTGCCATTTTGGAAATGGCAGATGTAAGATATTTTTCAATGATAAGTGTGTTGGTCTTGCCTTCCGACAAGACAAACTTTATTTGTTATCAGTTTCTGAGAATGTTAATGCTATATCCGTTGAGAATGAGAAAGTTCCATCGTCTACGAATGTAAATAGAAAGCGTAAGAAATTTCAGATTGACTCTTCGAAATTGTGGCATTGCAGAGTAGGCCACATTTCGAGGGGGGAATTGATAGATTAGTCAAGGCTGAAATTCTTCCGCCATTACAACTCTCAGAATTAGATCAGTGTGTAGATTGTATTAAGGGTAAGTATGTTAAGAAAGTTAAGAAAGATGCCAAACGAAGTGCAGGAAACTTAGAAATAATTCACACAGATATTTGTGGTCCATTTCCTGTTAAGAGTGTGGACGGTTATGATTCATTCATAACTTTCACTGATGATTATTCATGTTTTGGCTATATTTATCCAATAAAAGAAAGATCAGAGGCATTAGATAAGTTTAAGATATTCAAGGCAGAAGTAGAAAATCAGCATAATAAGAAGATTAAAATAGTAAGATCAGACCGTGGTGGGGAATATTATGGGCGACATACCCCGTATGGCCAAGTTCCAGGACCTTTTGCAAAGTTCCTTCAGGAAAATGGCATAGTTTCCCAGTATTCCATGCCAGGAGATCCTCAGCAGAATGGAGTGGCTGAGAGAAGAAACCGTACCTTAATGGATATGGTAAGAAGCATGATTAGCTACTCCACCCTACCGGTAAGTTTGTGGATGGAGGCGTTGAAAACCGCCATTCACATTCTTAATCGTGTTCCAAGTAAGTCGGTGTCCAAAACACCGTACGAGCTATGGACAGGCAGAGTACCCTCACTTAAACACTTAAGGGTGTGAGGCTGTCCTGCTGAGGCTAAGATTTTTAACCCAAATTTAGAGAAATTAGATCCTAAGACAGTTAGTTGCCATTTCATTGGCTACCCAGATAGGTCAAAAGGTTACCGCTTTTACTGCCTTGACAGGCATAATAAGTTTGTGGAAACCAGACATGCTGAGGTCTTAGAAGATGATTTGATAAGGGGGAGCAAGGTAGCACAAGAGATTAGTTTAGAGGAGAAAAGGGTTTATGCCCCTACTCCAATGCTTCAGGAACAATTCTTTGTGCTACCCATAGTTGTTGCATCAACAGTGTTAGACACTGTAGTGCCAGCACCGGTTGTTAGTTTTCCGTTGCCAACATCCAATGAAAATCTGGAACCTGTCCTTCAGGATCCATTAGAACCACACGTCGAGCATCAGGAAGAACAACAACAACAACAACCCCAAATAACGCCAAACAATCAGAATCTTAGAAGATCAGAAAGAGTTAGAAGATCAGCTATTTCAGATGATTATGAGGTTTATGAAACCGAAGAATTTCATATGGAGGATGATCCCACTACATATGAACAAGCCATGAAAAGCGAACACTGTGAGAAGTGGTTAGAAGCCATGAGAGATGAAATAAGGTCCATGGATTCCAATAAAGTTTGGGAACTGATGGAAATTCCTAAGGGAGCTAAGAAGGTTGGTTGTAAATGGGTTTATAAAACTAAGTATGACTCCTAGGGGAATGTTGAAAGACGTAAGGCGCGACTCGTGGCAAAAGGCTTTACTCAGAGAGAAGGAATTGATTACAATGAGACTTTCTCTCCGGTCTCATGTAAAGATTCTTTTAGAATTATAATGGTGCTAGTAGCACATTTTGATTTAGAATTGCATCAGATGGACGTTAAGACGGCATTCCTAAATGGGGATCTTGAGGAAGATGTTTACATGGCACAACCAAAAGGTTTTGTCATGGAAGGAAAAGAGAACATGGGGTGCCGCCTAAGGAAGTCTATTTATGGACTAAAGCAAGCTTCAAGACAGTGGTATTTGAAGTTTGATAATACAATAAGAAAGTTTGGGTTTAAGGCAAATGTAGAGGACAATTGCGTTTATGTAAAGTTTAAGAATTCTAAGTTCATCTTCTTAGTTCTATATGTGGATGATATTTTGCTAGCAAGCAACGATGTCACTCTACTAATGGAGACTAAGAAGTTCTTGTCCTCGCATTTTGACATGAAAGACCTCGGTGAAGCTTCTTTCGTTCTGGGGATTGAAATTCACTGTGATAGAAATAGAGGGGTATTAGGGCTGTCACAAAAGGCGTACATAGATAAAATTCTTAAGAAATATAGTATGCACAAGTGCAGTCCACCACCTGCACCCATAGTCAAGGGCGATAAGTATGGAGAATACCAGTGTCCCAAGAATCAGATCGAGCTCGAGCAAATGAGATCAGTACCTTATGCTTCAGCCGTCGGAAGCTTACAATATGCTCAAATTTGTACTCGCCCTGACATAGCGTTTGTTACCGGGTTACTTGGCAGATATCAGAAAAATCCAGGTGCAGAACACTGGAAGTTAGTTAAGAAAGTCTTGCGTTACTTGCAGGGCACTAAAGGCTTCATGCTAAGTTATAATAAGACTGACTCCCTTGAGATAGTGGGGTTCTCAGATTCAGATTATGCGGGGGATGAAAGGAAATCCACGTCAGGCTACATATTCACCCTCGCAGGTGGAGCCATATCATGGAAAAGCTCCAAACAGACTCTCGTCACGTCATCGACGATGTACGCTGAGTTTGTAGCATGTTATGAGGCCTCGGGACAGGTAAGTTGGCTTAAGAAGTTTTTACCCGGATTAAGAGTGGTAGACAGCATTGAGAGACCACTTAAGTTATACTGCGATAATAATCCCACAGTTGAATATGCTCACAACAATAGGTCAAGTGGTGCTGCTAAACATATTGACATCAAGTACTATGTTGTGAAAGAGAAAGTTCAGGATCATGTTATAAGTTTTGAGTATATTAAGATGGCTAATATGTTAGCGGATCCGCTCACAAAAGGCCTACCACCCAACATGTTTAGAAAACACCTAGCCGGTATGGGGTTAAGGGAAAGCCTATGATTCATGAACACTTAGGGCCCTTTAGTTAGAACTCTGTTTCAAATTAGAGAGATGTACTGTAGCCGCCAAGTCCAATAGGAACTGTTTCTGTGACGATGAGACGCGCTCTACGCATTTCTTTATAATGAGACGGAGTTAAAGTGCTAAGCATTTAAGTTAGGTATTTAAATTAAGAATAAGATAAGGTTGAGATAAGTTATTAGAAGAGATCAAGAGAGAGAATGTTAGGGTTTGATCTCTCCTCCTATTGGACTCAACGGCCCATTAGAGACCTTGATCCGCTCCTTGATCGGGGGAGCCCAACCCACCTATGGTTGGAGGGCCCCTGTCACGTGCGGTACATAAATAGAGGTGGGAGGCCGGGGCATGGATTACCAAGTTCGACCGCCGTCACTACTCCCACCGACAAACCCTAGACCCTACTCCGATCACAGGGACCGCACAAGTGACGGGAAGCCCTTCTCCGCCGCCATTGCGCCCCCTTCCTCGCCATGGCGGACTCCAGCTCCTCGGCACCGAAAACCGATGGTCGCTACTCACTCCTTAACTCCTTTTACTTTCATGTATCACTAGATTGTATATTAGGTCACGTTATGCAAAGGATGAAATGGATCTCTTGATTTAGTGTAGTCTCGGCTAATCACACTGATCTAACAGTCATATCGGGAAAAGGGAGAACGGATGCACACTAGTTTTCCAGGATCTCCCCTATCTTCCTAGTCCCTGACATGAATTTCGCAGAGGGTCCAGAATTTCGTAGGCTTATTTGCTGAGTCAACGCTTTTTTTTGGTAAATCACACATGCACATGCAACCGTAAACTATGACATCATCCACGGAGGAGACACCACGTGGCAAAAAGATGGTTTCCGTCCTCCCCGCTGCCATTCTGACCGACCACCTGATCGATCTTCCGTCCTACTGACTGCGGCACCCGCCAGGCAGAAGCAATGGCCAGGACGGCGGGCGATGACGACGACGACGGCCCGCCGCCGGCCTACGCCGCGCAGCGCGGGCCCCGGCGCGACCCGCGGCTCAAGGACCTGGGCATCTCCTGCATGCTCAACACCGAGGTGGGCGCGCTGCTGGCCGTCATCCGGCGCCGCCCGGACCCGTACTCGTACCTCCCGCCGGCCGTCGCCGCCGCCGAGGAGGCCACGTTCGCGGCGCTCATCAACTCGCTCAAGGCCCTCCGCGGGCTCCTCTTCCAGCCCCGGCACGGCGCGTGGCGCTGCTCCGACCCGTCCACGTACCTCACCCCGTTCCTGGACGTGGTGCAGAGCGAGGAGGCCCCGCCGGCGGCCGCGGGCGTCGCGCTGTCCTCCGTGCTCAAGATCCTCCGCATCGACGTGTTCGACGAGTGCTCCCCGGGCGCGCGCGACGCGGTCCACGCCATCCTCACCGCGCTCACCAACTGCCGGATCGAGCGCATCTCCGACGCCGGCGCCGAGGAGGCCGTGCTGCTGCGCGTGCTCCAGGTGCTCGCCGCGCTCCTGCGGACCCGCGCCGCGCCGCTGCTCTCGGACAGCTCCGTGTGCACGGCCGTCAACACCTGCTTCCAGATCGTGCAGCACGCCGCTGGCAGCCGCGGCAGCGAGCTCCTCCAGCGCACGGCGCGCCACTGCATGCACGAGATCCTGCAGGCCGTCTTCGCGCGGCTGCCGGACATCCGCGACGACGCCGACGGCGACGACCTGTCCCTCGGCTCCAGCGCTGGCTTCGGCGCGCGCTGCATGGTGGACGTCTTCAACTTCCTCTGCTCCCTGCTGGTGAACGCCAGCGACATGGTTCTAACCCCGGATGGCCAGGGCGCCTTCACCTCCGAGGAGGATGTGTTGCTCTTCTCCCTCGTGCTCGTCAACTCCGCCGTCGAGCTTGGCGGCGAGGCCATCGGCAAACACCCCAAGCTCCTGCGCCTCATCCAGGACGACCTCTTCTTCCACCTGATTCACTACGCCACCGAATACAGCCCTCTAGTTCTCTCCATGATCTGCAGTACTGCTCTCAACCTGTACCACTTCTTGCGCCGGTGAGCCAGCAATAGTTACTCTGTTTATAGCATTAGAGAAAGCTTAATGCCAACACATTCAAAGCGAATATGGATTAAGAAATGTTAAAGAAACGAACTTTTTCGCTAGCGAACAAATTGACAGAATACTTGTTATGTGGGCAATGATTTTTTTGTGTTATCTAATTTATTTATTATTTATTTACAACCAGGCATTAAGTTGTTACTCTTCTTGCATCAGTGCATCTAGAGGACTCTACATTGACCTTTAGTGCATCTGATTTTTTGAATATGAGATAAGAAAATTTCAAGAAATTTAATTATGGCCTCAAAACACTCACCTTACCGGCCTTTTAGTTGTAATTAGTTTGTACTCCCTTTATTTCTAATTGTAAGTCATTTCATTTTTCTTCGTACATAATTTTTTACTATATATACTATATATATATATATATATATATATATATATATATATATATATATATATATATATATATATATATATATATATATATATATATATATATATATATATATATGAACTACTACCCTATAGCTGGCTACAGAATAACTTATTCTGTAGCCACTTGGAGTTACGATAATTGCTATGCTAATTTACGAGATTATAGTAACTTCTTACTATGTGATTTACTATAACATTATGGTAAACATCCCCATGTGTTATAGTAATTCAACTATCGTAAATATATATTGATATTGTCGTAAATTAGTATAATAAAATTATCGTAAATAGAGGTGGCTACAAAATAACTTATTTTATAGCTATATATATATATATATATATATATATATATATATATATATATATATATATATATATATATATATATATATATATATATACACACGTGTATAATAAAAACTATGCATCAAAAAAATCAAGATGACTTACAATTTAAAATTTAGGGGGTACTAAGCTATCAACCATGCTCTTATATGGGCTTGTAATCCTAAGAGATATAAGCGTTACACTTAACAAAGTTTGAAAAATTCAGCCAGCATTTAGACGATTTTTGTTTCGACTGCCCTCTCCGGTGTTTATGTCAAAACAGGAAGGGAGAACCATGATTGTGGCACGAAAATTTTGAATTCTAGGTGCATGAAGTATAGTACTTAAATTGTCAAATATTAGTTAAAAAAGAGTAAAGTCCAATTTACCCCCTTAACTAGTCGTTGAATTTTAAAAAACTCTCAAACTTTAATACCAGACAACATACATACCTTAACTTTTAATAAAACTAGAAAAATAACCCATTGACCATTTCAAAATTATTAAAGACTGAAGCAATAGTATTTCCCAAAAAATTTTAAAACTAGAGGGTGTATTTTGTCTAGTTTTAAAAGTTAAGGTGTGTATATTTTTGACATTAAAAATTCAGGAGTAAATTAAAGATTGAAGATATCTTTCTTAGGGTTCAAGTATGGAAAGTTTAGGTTTATGACATAAAATTTAAACTGACTGTGGTATAATAGTGTTTCCCAAAAATTTTACCATCAGTCCACTGAATTTTTCACAAATCAACTGTGGTAAAAACTCGTTGGCATCAAAATTTATCCGTTTACATGTTTGTGCCCGGTGCTAACTGCTAACTGTTTGGCAACTGCATTCCTCTGCTTCACCAGATTCCTCAAGCTGCAGCTGGAGGCCTTCTTCATGTTCGTGCTGCTCCGCGTGTGCGGCGGCGGCAACGGGCCGCAGCTGCAGGAAGTGGCGGTCGAGGGCCTCATCAGCTTCTGCCGGCAGCCGACGTTCGTTATCGAGATGTACGTGAACTACGACTGCGACCCGCTGCTGCACAACGTGTTCGAGGAGGTGGGCAAGCTGCTGTGCAAGGCGGCGTTCCCGGTGTCGGGCCCGATGACAACGATCCAGCTGCAGGCGTTCGAGGGCCTCGTCAACATGATCACCACCATCGCCGACAACGTCGAGATCGACAAGACCCCCGAACACGACGCCTACGCCGTGGACGTGTCGGAGTTCCGCCTCTTCTGGACCGAGCGCTGGGATTCTGCCGCCGCCGGCGGCGGCGTCGGCGGTGACGGCGGCCATCGCGAGACGTGGGTGGACTTCGTGCGTAAGCGCAAGCTGCGGAAGAAGAAGGTGGCCGTCGCCGCGAACCACTACAACCGCGACCAGAAGAAGGGCGTGGAGTTCCTCAAGCTGTGCCACCTGGTGCCGACGCCGCCGGATGCCAGGAGCATGGCCTACTTCCTCCGCTACTCGCCCGGGCTCGACAAGATCAAAATCGGCGAGTTCCTGGGCGACCCTGACGAGTTCAACCTCAAGGTGCTCAAGGAGTTCACCGAGACGTTCGACTTCACGGGCGCCATCCTGGACACGGCGCTGCGCACGTACCTGGAGACGTTCCGGCTCCCCGGCGAGTCGCAGAAGATCCAGCGCGTCCTGGAGGCCTTCTCCGAGCGCTTCTTCGAGCAGCAGACGACGGGGGTGTTCGCCACCAAGGACGCGGCGTTCATCCTCTGCTACTCGCTCATCATGCTCAACACCGACCTGCACAACCCGCAGGTGAAGAAGAAGATGTCGGAGGAGGACTTCATCCGGAACAACCGCGCCATCAACGACAAGAAGGACCTGCCGCGGGAGTACCTGTCGGAGCTCTTCCACTCCATCTCCACCAACGCCATCACTGTCTTCAGCACGTCGGCGGCGGCGGTGGAGATGACGCGCAGCCGGTGGGCCGACCTGGTGAAGCGGTCGCGCGCGCTGGAGCCCTTCACGCCGTGCGACTTCAAGCACAAGCTCAGCCGGGAGGTGTTCATCGCGGTGTCGGGCCCCACCGTTGCCACGCTGGCCGCCATCTTCGACTGCGCCGACGACGAGGAGACGCTGAACCAGTGCGTGGAGGGGCTGGTGTCCGTGGCGCGCATCGCGCGGTACGGGCTGGAGGACGTGCTGGACGAGCTGCTCTGCTGCCTCTGCAAGTTCACCACGCTGCTCAACCCCTACGCCACCACGGAGGAGACGCTCTTCACCTTCAGCAACGAGCTCAAGCCACGGATGGCCACGCTCGCGCTCTTCACCATCGCCAACCGCTTCGGCGAGTCGGTGCGCGGCGCCTGGAAGAACGTCGTCGACTGCCTGCTCAAGCTCAAGCGGCTCAAGCTGCTGCCGCCGTCGCTGATCGACCCGGACGGCAGCGGCGCGGAGCAGCGGCCGGGGCACCGGCACAGGTCGTCCGCATCGGACGCTGGCGTCATCTTCCCCCCGACGCACCGCGGCGCGGGGACGAGCCGGCACGTGTCCGGCATGATCGGCCGGTTCTCGCAGTTCCTGTCGCTGGACGGCGGCGAGTCGCTGCTCTCCGTCGGTAGCGAGTTCGAGAACAACCTCAAGATCATCAAGCAGTGCCAGGCCGGGAGCATCTTCACGGAGAGCGCCAAGCTGCCGGACGAGGCGCTGCAGAACCTCGGGCGGGCGCTCATCTTCGCCGCAGGGGGTAAGGGCCAGAAGTTCAGCACGCCCATCGAGGAGGAGGACACCGTCGGTTTCTGCTGGGACCTCCTGGCGCTCCTCGCGACGGCCAACCTCCAACGCTTCGCCACCTTCTGGCCGCCGCTGCTCGAGTGCTTCAGCGCCGTGTCGCAGCTGCCGCTCTTCTCGCCGTCCCCGTTCGCAGAGAAGGCGATCGTGGCGCTCTTCAGGGTCGCCGTGCGGCTGCTGTCGACGCCGCCGCCGCAGCGCCCCTCCGACAGCCGCGTCCCCGAGGAGCTAGTGTTCAAGTCCATCAACATGATGTGGAAGCTGGACAAGGAGATCCTGGACACGTGCTGCGAAGGCATCTCGGAGAACATCGTGAAGCTGCTGACGGAGCACGCCGACGGCGTGCAGACGCCGCTCGGGTGGAAGACGCTGCTGCACCTGCTCACCGTCACAGGCCGGCACCCGGAGACGTTCGACCAGTCCGTGGCGGCGATGATCAAGCTGATGACCGACGGCAGTGCCAATGTCACACGGTTCAACTACGCCGCCGTCATCGAGGCCGCCTTCGGGTTCGCCGCTCTCAAGATCAGCCCGCTGGACGTCAGCACAAAGATCCTCGAGCTCATGGCCGAGTCCGTGAACTGGCTCATCCAGTGGCACAAGTCCGGCTACTCTGACCCTGGAAACAGCAGCGGCTTCAGCGGCAGCTCGTCGTCCTCATCGTCAGTGGATGACGCGTCGCGGATGGGCAACCTGGCAGCCAACATGTTCATCAAGCTCGCGGAGGCGCTGCGCAAGACGAGCCTTGTCCGGCGCGAGGAGATCCGCAGCCAGGCCGTGTTCGAGCTCGGCCGCGCCTTCAACCTGGCCGCCACGGGCGATCTCGACTTCGGGCCGGCCGGCTGCCTCGCCTGCTTCAACCTCGTCATCTTCGCCATGGTGGACGACCTGCACGAGAAGACGCTCGAGTACTCACGCCGCGAGGGCGCGGAGCGGGAGACGCGGAGCATGGAGGGCACGCTGGCCGCCGCGGCTGAGCTGCTGGCAGACGTGTTCGTGCTGCTCCTGCCCACGGTGGCGCAGGCGCCGGGGTTCCGGACCTTCTGGCTCGGCGTGCTGCGGCGGATGGACACATGCATGAAGTGCGATCTCGCTGCAGGCGGCGGTGCTGGGCTGATGCAGGAGCTCGTCCCGCGGATGCTCAAGCGGATGATCATGGAGATGAAGGCGAAGGAGGTGCTAGTGCCGCGGGAAGGTGATGAGCTCTGGGAGATCACCCACATCCAGATCCAGTGGATCGCACCGGCCGCCATGGACGAGCTATTCCCTTAGCTAGTTATAACTGATCAGCAAGCGAGTTCGCTTTAGTTAGAAGTTTGGGAGATTATTGATTGAGTCATCTAAATTTGGCCTTCTTTTCAGTATTGCTTACTCCGCATGAGGGATTTTTTTTTGACTTTAGAGCATCTCCCATAGTTCCAAAAAATTATTTGGTAAATTAATAAGTTTTAGAAGTGACTAAAAAAGTTGGAAGCATATTTATTGGCTTCCTCTAACGGTTTCGAAACAATTTGCTCCTAAAATATAAAAACAATTTTGTATCAGGAATCATGAACTATTTCTAAATCACCCTAACTATTTTTATACTTTCTTTTTCTCTTGTACATTTGCATCAGGAACCTTGTCTACTTTTTATTCTTTCCACATTCTTCCACTTCTAGATTGGTACGACGATACGCGCGCCTATATATCCGTGCGTGGGGGTGTGGTTTTTCCATGTGCTAAAAGATTTGGAAGATGTGGTTGGGAGTTGTTGGTGATGAATTTTTCTAACTTTGTCAAACATCCTAAATTGGGAGAGTGTTTTCGGTACTTTTGGAGGTGCCCTTAGATCTGTCTCCTTAACAAGTCTCATTAGATTTAGACTATTAGAGCAACTCCAAGAAACACTCTCTACATCCTTCCTAATAGCTAGAAATAAAGATTTTTGTGAAAAACTATCCTCCTTTTTTAAATGGTTATTCAAATATAGTCACCTTCTATTTTGGATTTCTTACTAGCCAAAAATAGAAAACGAGAATGACTCTCTAGAATTAGATATAAAAAAAATTAGAGAGTGGAAAGATATAGAAAAGCGATTTTTACACAAATGACTCTCAAAATGATGATTTAAAGAGTAAGATTTAGAAAGACTCTTGGAGATGCTCTTAGTGTCAATTTGAAACATAGGAAATTTACATAAATTATCTAGTAATTTCATATAAGTTATTTAGGAATTTCGCAGGAAAACTTAGGAACAGAAAAATTTTCCCACGTTCCAAACATGCCCTTAGTTTAAGAATTTCAAGATGAAAAATTACATTAGTATGTAGTGTACAACTCACAGACCACAATGCAATTTCAGAAATATACCAATACCACAAGATTCACTCACAGACCACAAAGCAATTTCAGAAATATACTAATACCACAAGATTCATCGAGGAAGATTTTCTCTATCAAACATGGCAACTTATAAGATTTGAAAGTGTGTTTGGTTATCGGATGGAGGTTGCATTGTATATTCTGGATGAGTAGACACAGTCTGAGTGGACCATATTTTAGAAAAAAAACAAATGTTTGGTGAGATTGCATGAGTGGAATGGAAAAGGCTAAGATGTTGGTTGGTTGTCTGCATGAGTGGATGCAGTCTACCTAAGAATTTTAACAGTCTAAGTATATTATTTGGTGTATAGCATGCAATTCTCTGTAATTTTTTGTGTATGACATGCAGTGATTGTTGGTGATATTCCCTCTGTCTAGAAAAGAATGCAATTATAGGATCTGTGCCGGTCAAAGTAACTCAAGTTTGACCAAATCTATAGCAAATAGTATTAATATTTATGTCTCTAAATAAATTTATTATAAAAATATATTTTATGACTAATCTAATGATACTAATTTTGCACAAGGAATGTTAGTACTTTTTATATAATTTTGGTCAAAGTTTAAACTGATTGACTTTTTGAGAAGCAAGAATTGTATCTTTTTGGGACGGAGGGAATATGTTAAGAGGCAACCATGTCCACCTTTCATATATATATATATATATATATATATATATATATATATATATATATATATATATATATATATATATATATATATATATTGGTCCATATGCAATATACGGTAAGGCGCGCTCCGCCGCGCCCAGCTGTCTATTCGCGTGAACAGTAAAAGCGATATGAACAGTGTCCAGAAATGCTGAACAGGGTTTAAGGAGCATTTTAAAATTTCTGATGAACAATGGTTTCCTCGAATGAACAGTGTGAAAGTCCTATGTTTGGTGTTGGTAATTAGTGACAATGCCTAAGTACTAATCATATCCCTAAGTTGTATGTAGCATATGAGGATTAGTACATTCCAAGGTTGGTGGCAAGATGGACATGGTGATCATGATGGCCACACTTGGATTTGGACGCAACCCTACGTGATCAAGGCAAAGGTATATGCTTAAGGGTTGTGTTTTAGTAACCAAGACACCTAGTGGGTGTGGTTACATTATAGGATAGATAGCCGTACTATAAAGAGGGGAATGACACGGCTAATGAACTCCTAGGTGCCTCTAGATGTGCATTTCATGATCATATGCATTTGGATAGAACTTATAACGCCTCGAAAAATGATTGTGAAAATGCTAACACACTCACACATGACGTGATCACTTGGTGGTGTTAGCACGTTTGCGAAGGCGGTGGAGTTTGAGCGGTAGAGAGGGTTTGGGGTCCTCTCTCCCTCCCGCCGAGCGTGCGAGCGCGGGATTCAGGCGATTTGGGGAAAATGAAATGCCTATTTTCCACTACGCCGGAAGTCGGAAATCAAACGAAAATTAAACGGAGGCGAACGGAGGTCACAGTGGTGATCGGACGCTGCACCGGACGCTGCACCGGACGCGGTCACTGTTTGACCGGACGCGTCCGGTCAGTGTCCAGTGTCTGCGCGTTTTTCAGTTGTGTGATCGGACGCGAGGCGCGTCCGGTCACAGGCGACCGGACGCGTCCGGTCGTCCAGGGAGCTTACTGGACTCCGACCGGACGCGGGCACTGTGGCGTCCGGTCAGTTCAACAGCGCGTCCGGTCGTTGGTTCGTTTTGCGCGACTCAGGGTTGACCAGCGCGTCCGGTCAGTCACGGGACCGGCGCGTCCGGTCGTGACCAGCGCGTCCGGTCGTTGCGACCGGCGCGTCCGGTCAGTGTTTCGAAAACTAGCCGTTGCGCGACCGGCGCGTCCGGTCAGTTGGACCAGCGCGTCCGGTCAGCGCGACTGCTGCTGATTTTAGTTTCTAACGGCTATATTCGAAGGGGTACGTCTATAAATACTCGTTGGCCGGCTCAAAGCTCTAACTCTTGGACATTTGACATACTTGTGAGCACTTTGAGCTAAGCAACTCCCCTCCCACTCATCTCTCTTGCTTGTTTGCATATTCGAAGTGAGATTGAGTGATCCAAGTGCATTTGCATTGTGAGATAGCATCTAGTTGGCACTTGGTGGTTGATTTGCTGCGGGATTCTTGTTTCTCTTGGTGGTTGCCGCCACCTAGACGGCTTGGAGCAGCTTGGAGGCGTTGGCAAGAGTTGGTGATTGTTCTTGGCCACCTCCGGTGATTGTGAGGGATTTGTGCCTACCTCGGCGAAGCGCCAAAGGCAACATTAGTAAATTGCTCGTGTCATTGCAACCTTTTGCCATTTGGTAGGTTCTTGTGGCGCCTTTTGAGAGGCTCGGTGTGAGACCGATTAGCCACCGAACCACGTGGTGAAGAGGGACACAACGGGGACTAGCGTGCCGGCAAGCACGTGAACCTCGGGATAAATCTTCGTGTCATCACTTTCATATTGTGATTGATTGATCCCGGTGTTCGGTTGTTTTGGTATTCATCGTTGATCATATTGGTTGGCTCAATACTTCGCCCCTCGGTGAAACCCTCCTAACTCAACTCCGCATTACTTTCTTAGTTATCTTTGCTAGCTAGTTTGCTTTGCTAGAGTAGCTCTTTTGTGTAGCTTGCTAGTTGTAGTTGTAGTTACCTTCTCGGTTTAACTTGTGCGGTTGAGTGCCAATATACTAGAATTGTGAATTGGATAGGTGGCTTGCAAACACCCCGTAGGCTAAGCAAAACTCGCATCTCGCTATTTGTTGTATTGATAAACTTGTTTAGCTTGTCTTTGTAGAAATTTTTAAAAGGCTATTCACCCCTCCTCTAGCCATCAAGACCTTTCACAGTGTCTGTATTTAAAAATTCTGAATAACAATGTTTGTGTCAGCGCTACAGTGTTGATACTGTAGCTAAACGACGTGTGGCCAGGCGGAGGAGCGGCGCTTTCCTTGCGCGATGAAGACTTAACTATTGGTGATGTGCTTAAAAAATAAGCATCCACGATTTGGATTGGATCCATCATCCATAGGGTTGAATGGAATATTACTCCACAGAGGATACGAGTTCTGTATAATGCATGGATCTGTATAGTAGAAGGTTTTTAGCATAATCTATAGATGCGGATGCGAGGCTAAGGAGTACAAGACATTGGCCGGTTCGACCTGTTCACAAATCTTGGCGGCCCCCTCATCTCCCCCTCAATGAAATCCTAGCTGGGCGCACCATATTGATTAGCACATCGGCACATGGTGTTCCATCACTATGTGTTAATGCCATGAATACATATATATATAGTTGTTGCGGTGTTGATAGGTAAGAGCACAAGGTTATTGCTAGGGAACAAGGATGATTGACCACTTCATCTTCTATACCTAAATAGGAGAGCCCAGAGCCCCACTACAGAATTTTCCTAGCTTCTCATGCTGTCACGTCATCCCTATTCAATTCCGCATGCAATGCTCATCCTTTCTCATGCAATGCTCATCCTAGGAGACCCTACTATAGGATTTTCCTAGCTTCTCATACTGCCACATCATCCCTATTCAATTCCTCGTGCAATGCTTACCCTTCCTCATGCAATGCTCATCCTGATTAAACAAGTTCCATTATCCCCGTCCGTCCATGCATCTCCTGCGTTTACCGTGCAATACTCATCCTAATTAAACAAGTCCCACTGATCTCCATCCATCCGCCATCTCCTGCACGTTAATCTTCATTGATCTAAAACTGCTTCTCGCTGATCTGAAACTGCAGCCCATTATACTGGTTTCATTAATCAACTAGGTGCATCCCTTTGTCTTCTCTATTAATTCAAGCTTCAATTGGAATCTCCACTAGCCCAGTTAAAAGGCCCCGGCGACAATATATTGGCAGCACGACAACGCAGGTGCAGAGCTCTAACTATTCTTATCTCTCTGCAAGTTCGTTCGATAACTGTATGTGCGCGCATGTGAGAGCAGGTGGAACATGACGATGCCCCCAGACAAGGCACAGGTGCTGCGGATGCTGATCAAGCTCTGTGGCACCATGACCGCCATCGAGTGGGCGTGTTCAACAGATGCTCGCTCCTGTTTAAAGCCCTCGCGCTCCCCGGCAACGGCAAGTTCATGGCCATCGATGAGCCGCGAGTACTACAAGCTCAGCTGGCCGTTCTTCGACCTGGCCCGGGTCACGCACAAGATGGACTTCTGTGAGGACCCCACGTTGAAGCACCTTCACGCGCTCCTCACCGACGAAGCCAACCACAGCGCCTTCGACTTCGTGTTCGTGGACGCCGACAGCCAAACAGATGATTCCTCACCCATCAATCTTTTTGTTTTGTATCCAATTTACTATTGGCTGGTCTTTTCTTTAGGCTTAAAAATACAATTGTGGGTGTGTCAGCTCGCGTTGCGTATTTTGTTGTCTTTCCTCTTCATTTAGTAAAATTAGTTGTTTCTTCTCCCTCTCCATCCATCAGCCTCCTCCATGCAGGAAGCAGATCTCCATGAAATTGATCTTCCGTGAGAAAGCAAAAAGGTGGAATATAATATGATGGCCTGCTTTCTTATTATTCTTTTGCTAACTTTCAGAGATGATACTCTACGGCCTTTTCATCACAACAGGAACACATAATTCTGTTCTACATCATCCCTGTTTTTAAGGAAAATTAATTACATATACTCATAGTAATATGTTCAAGCAGAAAATTATGTCCACATGTAAAAAAATTACAGCCTCAACTCTTCCACATGTAGACATCTTTTAACCATTTTCCTCATAGAACTCTACAACCAAGTAACTATCTATAGTCATCTTCAAATTACCGCAGCAACACGCGGGGTAGTTTACATCAGCACGAACGACATTAGATTGGGCGGCTCCAACTCTTCTTCGGTTGTGTCCTGGCACGTCTAGTACTGATAACGAATCTATATGGCAGCTTGTTTTGTGCTAGAACTTGTTGCTGTACCAGTATAGTATGACAAAATGATTAAAAAAAAGGTATAGTAAGACTCAAAGTATAGTACAGTAAGACAAAGGATTATTATTCTGGACAGGAATGATGAAACCAACGACGACCATCCATATCAATCCATGATCCATGGCAGCTTGGTTTGTGCTAGAACTTGTTGCTGTACCAGTAGACGTCCTTGTCGTCGTCCTTCCCGGGCTCAATGTAGATGCACGGCTTGGCCTCACGCCAGGTTGCCTTGATGATAGGCGTGTCGATCGTCATTCGTCAAACATGAAGTACTCGCCAAAGAAGAGGCCGCATGGCCCTGGTGGCCTCGATGCCTCCATGACGTACGCGTGGTAGTGTGCGGCATGCTGGGGAAGATGTGGTGCAGGACGTGCGTGTCCGAGACGTTGTGCAGCACGCGGTTGAGGACGATGCCGTAGTCGCGGTCCATGGTGGCGAGCGCGCCGCGGAGCCACTCCCTCTCTCGCTGGAGTCGTAGTGCGGCAGAGCGCCAGGTGCGTGTGGTGCAGGTACGTGTGCGTGCGGCAGAGCACGAACAGCACGCTGAGGACCAGCAGCGGCACGCCGTAGAGGCGCACCACGGTCCACAGCCCGAACGCCACGGCGAGCCTGTACTCCTGTAGATGGCGGGCAGCGCGGCCAGGATATGATGCTGGCGTCGGAAACGAGGACCAGGACGCGCTCCTGAGCGTTGTAGAGCGGGCTGTAGGGGTCGTAGCACGTCCTGGATTTGATCGCTGAGCAATGGAATCAGTGCGGCAGGATGGCCTTCTTAATGTTCCACCACCTCACCCCCACCACCCCCAGCGTGAACAGCGCCGTTGTTGACGTCGAAGATGGTCCAAATTACACATCAGCAAGGGCTTGACGTCCGGGTCATCACGTTTACGCGGTGAAGAACGAAGAGGTTTACAAGCAAACCACCAAAGGATAACCAACGTGCTTACGTGAGGAAGAACCGGCTAGTTTTCAGGCAAACTAGTAAAAAATCGAAGGTCTCACCCGGAAGGGACCCCGTCAGGGCAAGGACGTCGTCGGGTTGCCCTAGGTCGGCCGGCAAGCTTAGGGCGCTATCCTTAGTCGTGGATCAAGGGATGAAAGGTTGAAGCAGAGGGTAAAAGGGTCGGAGTAGAGGTAGTAAATTGATTTGTTTATCGATTGAATAGATGAGAACTCAATCGGCCATGATCCTCTCATATATATAGAGTAGGTTGGTCTTATCTTAATAGGAAACCTCTCCGAGCCTTATTTTTCAAGTTTCCCATGAGTTTGGAACAGTTCGGATTAGAATCCAGAAGGAGATCCGAACAGGCCTTTTTATTAGGTCTGCTGAAAGTGCCGACGTCTGCCGGAACTGCCGACGTTTGCTGGAACTGCCAACAGTCAGAACTGCCGACATGAGTTGGAACTGCCGATATAGGAGGATCTTTCCGGGGGCATAACTCTTTCATCTGGACTCCGAATTAGATGTTCCATATATGTTTTTTGACCGTCTCGACGAGAGGAACACAATGGTGAAGTCCATTCCATATTTCGACAACTTCATAAAATAGACATTTTTGAGTGTCAACATATGCCTCCTGTTTTCAGGTGAATGATGTATGAACCTGAAAACACTTAATCAAACCAAACACAATAAAACTGAACAGCGATGATACCCATCTCATTGGCTGCTCAGTAACTAAGGGCGATTTATGCATCGGCCATTTTTGTTCTAAGGGTGATACATGTATTGGTCATTGTTTGGAGAGCACTTAGGCTTCTTGTCAAACACTTGGAAAATACTTTTTCAAGTACCTTCCATTGAATGCTATTTTGAGACGTTCACCTTGCAATGTCTCTAGCAAATAAGAATTACCATGTGTGACTTTGATCACTTTGTAAGGATCCTTCCAATTAGGTGACCACTTGCCAAACTGATTGCTCTTCGATCGAATTGGTAGTATGGTTTTTCACACTAATTCTCCCACTTGGAAGGATTTGCTCTTGATTTTCTTGTTGTATGCCTTGGCGACTCGACCTTTATCTTTCTCTATCTCCTTAAGAGCTTTTAATCTCACATCAGCCTCATCGATGTTATCCATCATCAAATCATGATACACAACAGCTGATAGATCATTTTGTATTAGTAAGTCTATATGTATCCAAACACGGTTTCTTGACCATATACCAACTCAAAAGGAACAACTTTTGTAGCACCATGCCTTGAGATGCGATGTGCCCGTAGAGCTTCAGACAAAACTTCATGCCACCTCCTTGGATTCTCCTCAACCTTCTTCTTGATGAGCTTGATCAAAGTTTTATTACTAGACTCAACCTGACCATTAGCTTGAGCATAGTATGGAGATGATTTGAGCAATTTGATCTTATATAATTCGGTAAACTTTCTCACTTCCCTAGATACAAATGATGTTCCTTGATCTGTAGTTAATGTTTGAGGAATGTCGAATCTATGAATGATATGCTCAGTAGTGAACTCAATTACCTCCCTGTGTGTCATATTCTTTAAAGGAACTGTCTCGGTCCACTTAGTGAAGTAATCCGTAGCAACCAGCACAAATCGGTGTCCCTTGGAAGATGGTGAATGAATTTGGCCAATGAAGTTCAGCCCCCAACCACAAAAGGCTATGGTTTGATAATGGGATGAAGCATAGCAGTAGGCACAAGCTGAATATTTCCAAACCTTTGACACTCTTCGAAACTCTTGTAGTAACGAAAACAATCGGCCGTCATGGTAGGCCAATAAAAACCAGCTCTACACAATAACCACTTCATCTTCGGGGCCGATTGATGCATACCACAAATACCTTCATGGACTTCTCCCATAGCCACTCTTACTTGATCAGGTCCCATGCACTTCAATAGCAAATCTTCGGCGGTTCTCCAGTAAAGCTCATCATTATGCAACATATACTTAAAAGCACTCCGCCGAATACCTTTGTCAACTTTAGCACTTGGATTACGTAAATATCTTAGCAAGGGAGTCCTCCAATCATCCAAATCGACCTCGACATCGCTGGAAGTTTCATTGGGCCGATCTGGATGCTTCTCGGGTGTATTGATCGGGCTGGTCACAGGGGAGTCGGCTGAACTGACTTGGTTCCAGCAGAAGGGGAGTCGGCTGACCCGACTGGGTCAGTTGGCTTAGCCGACTGGTTTACACCTGCACGGGAAAAAATTGAATTTTTTATGCATCAGCCGTTCTTGAATATGAAAATTACTCCCACCGATGTCATAGCCAGATGCTTATTGAACTAACATGTTGACCTTAAATTTCTCATGCCTTGGAAAATGCCGAATTCGAAATTAGCCAAAAGTATTAATAATGTCAGGGCACTCATCAAGATATGCATTATATGATTCTTTAAAACACCGAAACATACCAGCGACTTGCTGCACCATTAGTAAAGAATCGCCACAGCTTCAACATGTCATACTCCATGGATTGTAATATGGCCAAGCCGAATAAGAAAACTTCACATTTGGCTTGAATTTTGGTGCAAATGTAATTTTAATCGGCTTTGTCTCAAACAGCACTATTATGAGAAATAATGATTATGCCAACACCTTGGCCTTATTTGCAAGCCGATTAGTTATATTGTCACATCCATGAAGTAAATTAAAATGCATATATCATGCCCCCCATGCCTGAAAAGCCATCAAAGTAATTTCCATAGGGGCCTTTCTAATAGCACAATGGTTGCAAGCATTCATCGGCTATATTTTACACTAAGGGCGATATCAAAATATCGACCATATGAATTCATCTACAAAAGTATGCATAACTGAAATAAATATTTCATCTCTTGATCATCGATAAGCAAAATAATTTGGCAACCCTCCGAAACATAAAGATCCATACCAAGGATCAAAATAAGGAGCTAAGGGATAACCATGCATACCAGGAGATGAATTTCACATAGGCATAGGCAGAGAGTATGGATGATGCCATGACCACTGATTTTGATGATTTGGTGCAAACCTCCAACCTGGCAATTGTTTCTTGAATCTTCTTCTCCCTTTGTCTTTGTTGCACCACTTACTTGAGCATCATCTTTCTGAACTTGAATACTTCCTTTGGGAACCCATGCCAAGCCTTTTTCTTTTAGCTTCTCTACACTAAGCTTTTGTAACTTGTTTTCTTGCCACTTTGGTAAACCGATTGAGCATATCGGTTTTATTTCTGTTTTGGACAGTGGCAAATCTTTCTTGATTTTGGGCACTCCCACCTTCTTTTGTTCAGATTTGGCACTTAAAATATCAATAGATGATTTTCCCACTTCTTTGCCATCAACAGCCAGATTTTTCAGCAATGTAATCGGTTTTTCAATAGTTGAAGTCGGATCTGAACTCTTCTTCTTTCGGCCATCGTATTTCACGCGGTAAACTTGTTTTACCGCTTTCTTCTTTGGTTGAGCTCTAGACCAATTTTGATCAAAATGGTCATTACAAGATGATGATCTCTCTGAATGTCTAGGAGTTGCATACTCTACATATTATGGCCTAAAATATGGTGGAACATGTGCCTCTTCATCAAACCAGCCCCAAGATGAAAAAGAACAAAAATATGTGGGTTGTGGTCCATACGACATAGGAATTGGCTGCTCAAAAGGAGAATATGTTGCTGCTGCGTGAGATCTATCTCCTTGCTAATTCTGCTCTTGAGACTTGCGCTTTAGAGGTAATTTTGATGATCGGACTTTCTTTGGCCGACTAGTGACACTTGCTTCTGCTATCTTCTTGTATTTAGCTAGAAGTTCCTCGAATCTAAGCTTCGGCCTTCTACTCTTCTACTTATTACGGCCTTTATCTCCATTAGATTTATGAGCATCCCCTTTTTCTCTCTATCTTGACAGACATACTCCAGATGAGGATCCTTAGCCGATTTCCATTGCTCAATGGGATCAATCGACTCTTGCTTTAGTTGGAGAGATTTCTCTTGCCCCCAGCGTCTTCTGAAATCATGATAACACTGTTGTCCTCTTGAGTATCTTCATTTTGCAATTCATGGACAACAACCTTGTCTTCACTTGAGGGCTCCACATCTCTCTCTTGGGCATTCAAGGCTTGATCTTTGAATGAATCAGCTAATGCAAGCCGATTCAAAACTTGTTTGCCATCAAGACCAATTGAATCCAATTAGTCCTTTTGTTGAGCTTTAGAAAATCTCAATCGTCCATTATCAATGGCCAATTGGATCACTCGATGAAACACATTACAATTAGAAGTATTATGATCAGATGAATTGTGCCACTTGCAATATGTAAGCTCTTCTAAGTTTTTAATAGATGGCAAAGCATTGTGATCAATGATTCTAATAAAATTATTCTTGAGCAAGACATTAAAGACATCATTACAAAAAGTAAAGTCAAAGGTGTACTTTGATTTCCTTCGCCGATTCGTTTGTGGAGTCAGCTTTAAAGTTAGGCAAACGAAGGGATCAGATTTAACATCAACCCATTCGACCACACCTTTGCAATTGCTTATGGAAAGCTTTACCCTTAATGAACTACTACCATCGGCCTTGCCATATGGCACAATGTGCTGGCCGATAGAATCTGAATTTATTTTGTCACCAACAAATATTGTGTCATTCTCAATTGGTCTTTTACAATTACTAACAAGAATATCTCTAATAGATGCAGAAATTGAAATAGTTTGACCAGATTGGAATTTGAGCAAAATATTTATGTTTTCTACCTTGCTGATCATGTTGGAGAAGTGCACGTCCTTGATTTGAATGATGTTGCTCTTCACCTCCAGAGAACAATCAATAATAGGTACTGAATCATCTGAAGATGCATTGGCGGCTGCTGGAACCGAGAAAGTCAGCTTAGCCGACTAGGAGTCGGCTAGGCCAACTTGGGCACTAGCAAGCACAACAACAGCAGGGTCAGTCGGCCTGGTCGACTGGGAAGTCAGCCTAGCCGACTCTAGGCAGGTGGCAAAGGCAGTCGGTCTGGCTGACTGGGAAGTCAGCCTAGCCGGCTCAGGGCAGGCAGTAATCAGCTCAGCCGACCTCAAAGTTGACTTAGCCGATTCTGAGCTGGAAGGCAGCCCTCCTTTGTTGCTTATAGGGGCTTGATCTCCATCAATGATGCGGTAATCAATAGATAAGTATACAAGCCCTTTAGCTCCTAAAAAATTAAGTCTAGCTGATTTATGGGATTTTCCATGCTTTTCTGTAGTAAGACTTGTTTTTTAAGATGTGATTGATTTGGAAAGAATATTGTGTTGTTTGGCTTTTGTAGCCAAATCTTTGCTTACATCTGAATCAATTCTTTCTTTCGTGCCCACTAGCAATCCTCTTTTAGTCAATGACTCAATTATAATCGGCCTTTTTTCATTGGTCTTTCCAAAATATTCATAAAATTGCTCCTCTAATTGAGACCATGAACCAACAGTGCACCGGGGCAAAGATGTAAACCATGCAAAGGCAATACCAGTAAGAGATAAAGAAAAATTTCACACTCTCATATAGTCTTCTTTACCATCAAAACCAAGTTGTGAGAGATATATACTAATATGTTCCACAACGGTCTTATCATCTTCATCACTAAACTCATAAAAATCAGGCATCCACCAACCCTCAGGAGTTCTCAAATAATCATAGCATAATGAGTACAGTCTATGATAAGTGGGCACCTCCATTTAGAGGAGCCATATGGATTTCTAGTATGGGCTAAATCTTCCTCGATTCGGCTTGATTTGAGATCAACATATAAAGCCAAATCACGAGTCTTAGCACTCGAATGCCTTGTTGAAATTTCACTAATTCGGCTATGATCATGAGCCAAATATGAAGCCGAATTGTAGGCATTGATCTTTGCATAAGGTGCTAAATTTTCATTGATTCGGCTATGGTTACTAGTACATGTGAAGCCGAATCATGAGTATTAGCACTTAAATACTTTGCTAAAGTTTCATTAATTTGACTCGAGTTGGGAGTAACATGTGAAGCCGAATTATGAATAGGAGCATTGGCATTTGGTACTAAATTTTGAGAGCAATTGGCTAAATATTTAGCATTGTCATAGCCAATTCTCTCATTCATCGGCATATCTTGTGGTGGAACCACATATTGTGAACTTATAGTCGATGAATAAGGATTTACATGTTGCATGTTGCTAGTTGCATTGAAACTCAAAGAATTCAAAGTAGATATCGGCTCTTGACCATAATATCCATGATTATGATACATATGATGAGGAGCATTATCAAAAGTATTAGCCGATGCAACATATCTAGTATGATTATGACTAGCAACATCAACATGAGCGTTCATAGAACTGGCAAAATAATTATTAGAATTATAAGATGCATTCGCAAGCTGTACCTCAGGGTAATTATAGTAGTTTTATGATGCATCACCTCAGTACTTTATGATTTACAACTTGACCGCCTTGCTGAATTTTCCAATAAGTAGCGCAACTTGTTGCAAATTGCAAACGAGATCACAAGGGGTTAAAATAAGATGTGATCGGCCTTTTAGGCCAGATGCAATGGTAATGGCGAGCTCAAGAAGATAGATCAACGAGAAATAAGGCTAGGGCAAGAAGAATCGGCTACAAAGTAGAGCTAAAGCAAATTCTTCTCAGCGGAGTCGCCAAAAAGTGTGTTGACGTCAGAGGTGGTCTGAATCACACACCAGCAAGGGCCTTGGACGCCCGGGCCAATGCAGCAAGGATATCATGCTTACGCGGTGAAGAACGGAGAGGTTTACAAGCAAACCACCAAAGGATAACCAACGTGCTTACATGACGAAGAACCGGCTAGTTTTCAGGAAAACTAGCAAAGAAATCGTCGAAGCTCTCGCCCGGAAGGGACCCTGTCAGGACAAGGATGTCGTCAGGTTGTCCTAGGTCGGCCAGCAAGCCTAGGGCGCCATCCTTGGTCGTGGATCAAGGGATGAATAGCATACAGGTTGAAGCAGAGGGTAGAAGGGTTGGAGTAGAGGTAGTAGATTAATTTGTTTGTCGATTAAATAGATGAGAACTCAATTGGCCATGATCCTCTCATATATATATAGAGGGGGGTGGTCTTATCCCAGTAAAAAACATCTCCGAGCCTTATTTTTTAAGTTTTCCACGAGTTTAGAACAGTTTGGATCGGAATCCAGAAGGCTAGATTCTAACAAGCCTTTTTATTAGGTCTACCTGAAGTGCCGATGTCTGCCGGAACTGTTGACAGTCAGAACTGCCGACATGAGTCAGAATTGTCGACGTGAGTCGGAACTACCGATACTGGAGGATCTTCCTAGGGGCATAACTCTTTCATCTGGACTCTGAATTAGACGTTCCATATATGTTTTTTGACCGTCTCAACGAGAGGAACACAATGGTAAAGTCCGTTCCACATTTTGACAACTTTATAAAATAGACATTTTTGAGTGTCAACAACCGCACACCACCGACGTGATTCTTCCTCTCCTTCTCCGCCCCTGCAACGCCAGTAGACATATTAATTGTTGTTGACTGTTGTTGTCAATAAAAAAATTTGTTGCTGACAGTTGACTAGACAGAAAACAAAATCTATCGATCGGTCAAATAGATGTGAGTTTCGTATGACCACCAGGTCAAAACCACGGAGTCTTGTTCCTCCTTCGTTTCCAGTATACCTGGCACCTGCCCCGGGGCGGCGGCTCCCTTGCGCTTCCTACATCAAAAATTCAAAAAGATGGCGATTCGCTCCATCGCCGGTGGTCTTGCTGATCCCCAATCTATGAAACTCCAACCCAACCCTACCCTAAAATCACCTGCTTACCCCGAAACCTTATATCCTTACCAGCCGTAGCCCGGGGAGGAGGAAGAGAAGGAGGATGAGGATGTGGAGATGGAGGATGAGGAGCTGGAGATGGATCCCACCGAGCGGGAGAAGATTTGGGCCGCGCTAAAAGCCGCCCATGATGCTGCCACGCCAGAGATGATGAACATGCTCGCCGACGACTGTGAATATGTCAGGAAGCTTAATTCCCAGTGACCATTGCCGCTGGAGATGTTGGGCTACCCAGGTAGTTCTTGCTATTGCTAGTGATGATGCAATTCCATTTTTCTTCACTAAGTCCTTACTAAGGAGAAGAGTTTCATCCAAACTCATCGCACGCTGTCTTGTGCAGATCTCTTTGAAAGAGCATGGGGCTGGGATATGTTACTGCCGATCCGTGCTACCGATCCTTGGTCCTAATACAAGGAATACCTATTGACGTATTACAATCACAACATAAAGGAAGCCAATGCAGATGATGATGGGAATGACCTGGCATCTCTAGCCCTCTCGGTAGCTTCCTGCCTGCGACTTTCTTGTCCTGTTTAGTTCTAATAATATACATCTCTTATGCATAACAATTTGCGAAATTGTGCTCTAATAGTGTATCGAGATGGAGGGACATCTTTTGTTTCCATGGAATAAATATGCTACATTATTCCCAAATGAAGACCAAGAGATCAGGCAAGTGAGTGACAAGGACACCAAGCATGCGCAGGAAATGGTTAATGCACTTAAAGCTGAATTTCCTCCTGCTGCTGAGGCTTTAAAGGTATGTCTCCGTCCCTCCCCTCTAGAAAACCAGGTCAAGTCCTTTGTTTGGAGATATATATGTTCAGTGATGACATATTCTTATATCCATCATTGTTTGATTTCAAGTGTGTCACTAAGGAGGCTGAGCTGATGTGTGGCTGGCTAATATTAGAGGATGCTTCACCCATCTCCTATGTCCACGAGTGCAATGAAATCCGCGAGTGTGCCTTTTAAGCTTTATGTTCTACAAAAGGTCAAAATCTAAATATGTTTTTGCCATGGCCGCTATGATGGTACATGCCTTTCCTCTACTGAAATAAGCTTTGACTTAATCTTTAGTATTGACTCTTTGATGCTTATGGACATATTGGTGTTTCTTGCAAAATAACTTATAGGGCATCACGAAAGAGGCCCGATATTTATGGAATCTTGAGGTCAAGAATGGCTCTGTGGAAATGAGCATGAAGATCCGGGATCGTACCTTGGGAGTTATGTTTGACATATCTGATGAATGTTCTGCTGTGGAGGACTCTACAGGGTATGATCTACAATTTGCATCACTACGCATGTCTCTTGTTGTGCAGATATTTTCTTATTATCATTGTATGCATGACAGTATTCTATACAGATTATGTCTCCTTTGGTGAAAATCGTATTAATGTATTGTTTTTCTACTATCAGGGGCGGCACTGCTGTAGAACATATTTCTAATGAATCTGATGGCAATAACTTTTCTAATAAGCTGGAGGTAAGAGACAGTATAAGTAAAAATACCATGGTAGAGACTTGACAGAAACATGGCCTGTTAGCTCAATTTCTAGAACTTTTATATTTTGCATGTGGAACTGTTTACTAATGTACATTGAACTAGGATGAATCAAATGCCGACAACTTCTCTATGATGGGTATAGCAGAACAAGGCAGCCTTGTGGACATGAATGACACCGGAAGTACTAAAGGTACAAACTCCAAAGAATAAATTGTCTTCACTCTTTTATGTTTCTCTTGTGGAACTTGTTACTTACACTAATTCAATCGTGATGAATCTGATTACAAGAACGGTTATGAGATGGAAGGGGTAAAAAATGATGACACAGTGGGAAGGAAAAATGGTGAAAAGAACCTCTATTTGATAGATCTGCTGAACAGAAGAACCTAGTGCAAATGGACGACAAGCAGGAAAGGGACAATATCAATCAAAATAGCAATGTATTTGGTCTGATAGCCCAATATTTCTGTAGTCTTTATTTCACTTGTGGGAACTCCTTACTAATGTGTATTCTCAACTACAAGAACTGCCCTATGGAGGGCCTAGAAAATTAAATTTGCCCTGTGGACACGGATATGACCAAGCAAAGCACCAAGGTATGGATTTCAAAGAAATTGTTCGTTTTTTCTCTTCTAGAACTTATTACTAACACACATTCAATCATCATGTATCTGATGACAAGGTCAGTTCTGAGTTGCTAGAAGTAAAAGAAGACAACGGAGATGGTAGGAGCATTGCTAAAGAATCTACATTTTATGGATCTGCTGACGAGAATCGTTCTGAGAAGGGTCTACTAGGAAAGTACAATGAGCAAAAAAGAGATGAGCTTGATAAAAATACCAAGGTAGAGACTTGATAGAAAGTTGGTATGTTACCTCAATATTTAGACCTTTTATATATCGCATGTGGAACTGTTTACTAATGTGGATTGAACTAGGATGAATCCAACGACGAGAACTTCCATAGGACGAATAAACAAAGGCAGCCTTGTGGAGACGAATGAGACCGGGCAAAGTGTACCAAGGTATAGACTTAAAAAAATTGTTCTTTACTCTTATGTTTCTATTTTGGAACTTGTTAATGAAACACATTCAATCGTGAATCTCATAACAAGATCGGTTCTGAGATAGGAGGAGTAAAAAGATACAACACAGCGGAAAGGACCAAAAGCAAAAGGCTAGATGTTATTTTTGTGCAACCTCAAATTCTTATGTGGAGGATGACAAAACATCCAACAAAAATGATGATGGGAGCACAAAAATGTTAGATGAAAAACATATGAGAATGAAGCTAAGTCAGCAGAAATTTTGGTTAGCCATACTTTACGATTTTGTGTTGGCCTTGGTTGGTTCGATGTTATTAGCATTTTGCCTAGATTTTGGTTTTTAGAGTAGGGCCGTGATTGGAAAGTATTTGTGTACTTTTAGGGTGGGGGCGGCTTCTTAAAGCATCTCTAGCGATAGTTCCTTATATAGGCCCCCAGTAGTCAGCATATACGTGTTGTCCATATGCCTCCAAGCATGCACGAGTACATGCAAGCCCCCTTAGTCATGTGCGCTTCAGTTTATAGACATACACATATTATCTCCCTTTTTATTGAGATTTGAATCTTCACGTTTTGTTCTGATTTTTTAAACTTTGTTTCCAACTGAAGTTAGATTCTTGCACGTGTGAATTTCATTTTGAGCTACTGAGCGGAAGTTCTAAAAAATAACAAAATATATTGGTAATCTCTTCTTGGATTTGAAGGCTGATTTATTATAAATTAAACATTACTATAATATATAATGCCCCCAACAATCTTCCAACGCAACATTACTATTACAACAGCATCCAAACATATATTTTTAACAAAACTGCAAGAATCTACTAGTATAGTAAAACCATGCTATCTTATACTTTGGTTTTAGGAAACCGCAACATCCATGCAGGGCGTAAGCATGTGTCAATCCTTTTTGAATACTTGTTACTAACCTTTTACTCCATCCATTCCATAGTTTTTACTATGTATCTAGACATAACATATATCTAGGTGAAAAGCCGATGATTCCAACCCGCATCGTCCTTCCAACCCGTGGATCATAGTCAACACTTTTTGGCAATGGAGAGAGCGCTCGCGTCGCCCTCCACACGGGCAGCTCGGGTGACAAGAACCCTAGTCGTCGCCGCCAACCACCACCCCTCCCTTCCCCTCGCCGCTGACAGAGGGTGTTGCCGGGATGCCCGTGCGGCTCCCTAGGACGGCAGCGACGAGGCACTCGCCAAGGTGTCACGAGCTCCTCCGTGCGGGGCGACGGTGCGACTTCCTTGGCAGAAACGATGGCTCTCGCTGGCGTGAGGCGGCAGATCCGACTCCGTCTCAACCGGATCCAGCTCTCCCTGATGCAAATCGACATGCTCAGGTCCTCTTCCGAGTGCAGACACGGTGGCTCGGGCTCCTCTGTGTCGCCGCCCAAGTACTCATCGGGGCACGGCTCAGCTTCCTCAACATCCGGCGGCAAGCACCACCCCCACCCCTAACCCTCCTCCTCTTCCCTCCTCCACCCCGTTCTTCTCCGACGGCCATGGTCATGGCGCACAACGAGTAGGTTCCTGGTCCCCCAGGGCCTGATGTGGCCTCTCCTATGCTAGATCTGTGGCAGGCAGGTCAGGCTCGATGGCAATCGGCCAGGTGGCGTGTGCCCGCAACCAATCCTTCCCGGTGTGCAATGGAGCTGCTGGCCAAGGCGCACGTGCTGGGCTACGCCGGGAAGTTGCAGCGACAGCAGCATAGGGGGTCCACGATGAGCTCCCTCGCTGCAGATGCGCTGCACTGGTGGATTTGCCCCACGGCCTCACCAGCTCTCGGCTCGTCACCGTCCGCTCGGCGACGGAAGTGGCAAAGGAGCTGGGCGTTGGGCGCAAGAATGGGGCGACACTGACGATGCACACCTCCCATCGTCGTGGGTGAGATCGAATGGCTCAGCGAGGTGTGGCGGCGACTGGCGCTGCCGGTGCGCGTCTCCCATCGTCGCGGGTGAGTTTGAATGGCTTCGCGAGGTGTGGCAGCGACCGGCACTGCCAATGCGCGCCTCCCATCGTCGCGGGCGAGTCCCAACAGCTCCGCGAGGTGTGGCAGCGACTGGCACTGCGGGTGCGCGCCTCCCACCATCGTGGGCGAGTCCAAAGGCTATGCAAGGTGCGGTGGCGACTGGCACTACCAGTGCACACCTCCCGTCGCTGCGGACGAGTCCGAACAGCTTCGCGAGGTGTGGCGGCGACTGGCACTGCCGGTGTGCGCCTCCCATCGTCGCGGGCGAGTTCGAACGGCTCCGCGAGGTGTGGCGGCGACTGGCACTGCCGGTGCACGCCTCCCGTCATCGCGGGCGAGTCCAAATGGCTCCGCGAGGTGTGGCGGCGACTAGCACTGCCAGTGCACGCCTCCCATCGCCACGGGCGAGTCCGAATGGCTCCGCGAGGTGCGGCAGCAACTGGTACTGCCGGTGCGCGCCTCCCATCGTCGTGGGCGAGTCCGAACGGCTCCACTAGGTGTGGCGGCGATTGGCACTGCCGGTGTGCGCCTCCGGTCCTCGTGGGCGAGTCCGAACGGCTCCGCGAGGTGCGGCGGCGGCCAGCAATGCTGGTGCACGCTCTCCCATCATCGCGGCCTAGTCCGAACGGCTCCCGCGAGGTGTGGCGGCGACTGGTACTGCCGGTGCGCGCCTCCCATCATCGCAGTCGAGTCCGAACGGCTCTGTGAAGTGTGGTGGCGACCGGCTGCCGGCGAGCACTAGCAAAGGTTCTGAGGGAAAGCTCAGCTTAGATTTGTCTGAGCCAGCGACGAGAATCTCCTTCTTGAAAGCGTCATTGAAGAACCTCATGCGTTTCTTCCGCATGGTCGACTCGTTCAACCCCTCGGCACAAGGATCGGGCGAAAGCCTTACTAAGCTTCTGCGGCATCGTCTCTTGTTGCTTGGCTAACGATGATTACGTTGTGACATCATCCACCTCCCTGGAGGCATCATGAAAGATTTCTTGTGCTTTGGTGTTGTAACTTTCTTTCTCTCTCTTTTTTGTTGTATCCGTGGACTCGCCACAATAGCCCTTATGCTGGGGCTGCTGTATTGGTTTTACTCCGGTTTTCCAAATTAACGGGACGACCAATGTTTTTGTCTTGTTTCCTAAAAACGAGACTGTTGATGATTAATCAATATATCCAGGCGAGGAAGCTCTTCCCTCTGTAGTTCGCGTAAAAAATCAAAATGACTTATAATTTAGAATGGAGGGAGTAATAATATATAGCTGCATGATAAAATGTTTTTCTGATTTATAGAATATAGAATGTTGTTTTGAGTGTGTCGACATTGTTTCTTCCCTTATTTTTTTCTTCTTGTTGATCCTTATGTCATATTTATGCTTGCTCTGGATCTTTTGTACCTGGTTTTCACATAACATTCACCTGATGACATAATTAGATGTTTTTATTCCAGCAAACTGATACGAAATAAAATATCCAATTATATCTTCATAATTAATCGTCTCCAAGACATCATTTTCAAGTGCAATCGTCGCCAACCCATTGAGTTTTCTTGTGTCATAGTAGACTCGCAAAAAAAGTAGGATTTCAATGACTTTGAATTTAGAAAAGCTCCTTTCCACAGATGCAACAGTCAAAGGAATTATTAACAACATTCTATATGCAATAGTAGCATTAGGAGGCCACTATACTTGTTCAGAAACTTCATAATATCAAGAGGACCCATAGAATCCTTAAGGGCATTCTGAATAAAAATTAACTCCCCACACAATCTCGTCCATCAATATCCTTATGTATCCCACTCTTAAGGGCATCCTCAAGCTTAACACAAGCGGTGATCAAACTCTTGCCGTCAATGGATTGTAGCCTATCTGATGTAAACAAGAAGCCAAAAGTTTTCTCATAGCCCTGTATTGTTCAAATCGGTTGGTGAGTGAGCTATACCTTGATCAACAGCAGGTATAAAATAATTGGTCCTAAATGACTCATCTGCAGATTGTGAAACAGTAGATGCGTCATCTATGCCCTCATCAAACTGTCTTTTTCTTTTAATTTTACGCTTGGTGCGAAACTGTGGATGAATATCCATCTCCATTGCAATTTCTTTTGCAGCTTCCAATGCTTTGGAAAAGCCAGTTTCTCTGTACTTTTGGGAAAGGGAAATCAGCCCCTACACAGAATCAATTGCAGTATCGATACGCATATCTTTTGATTGCAGCTGCTTGCTGACCAAATTAACAGCAGATAATATTTCATACCAAATGGTTATTGCCACTAAGAAATCAAAGCCAGCAAGTTCATAATGCCAACGATTTAGCTTCAGTGCTTCACTACTTTTCAATGGATTCTTATCACTTTCGGCCACATGTAGTAATGCCTCCCTTATTTCTGGCATCTGAAACCTTAGGCTTAACACTAGTCATCCTTTTTTTAGCAGTACGCCTAGCGCCCGGATGTCCGGCGCCAGGACATGTCTGGACGCTCCGGCACCCGCGTACAGAAACAGCACCAGCATGCGTGCGCGCGTTCCCATCCGCGGCCTATATCCACACCCCCATCCCGTCACTGCGCTGCCATCTCAGGCGCGCTCCCTCTGCAAGCCCCCCGTCGTGCCCCCTCCGCAGCCCTTGCAACACCGCACCCGTTTCGCGCTGCATGCAAGGCCCATGCCGCCCGAGCGAGAAGAGGGGAAGGGCGCGTGGTGCCTCCAATTCGGAAGTACCCGGCCACGACATCGTATGGGTGCTCTACCAGCTCCGAGAGAGACGATGCAACAGAAGGTGGGAGGAGGAGAGACGCAACACCCGATCTACTTTTGAAACATCCAAATACAACGGTTGCAACACACATCTGAAGGCAGTTGAAATACTTGAAACATTCTTCTGAAACACTTGATGAAAACACCTAAAATACACATGAAAACCATTGCAATCATACGCAACATCCAAATAAAACACATGCAACATATGTGTGAAACATATGCAACATCCAAATAAATACAATTGCAACATGCGCCTAGAAAAAACAAATGAAACATACCTCTAAGACATCTGAAATACTTGAAACATACTCTTGCAACATACATCTAAAACACTTGCAACATATGCAACATATGCAACATCCCCCGATCTACTTTTGCAACATCCATATGATTCAGCTGCAACATACCTCTGAAATGTCTGAAACAATTGTGTCGGTGTTTTGTAAACCAGACTAATAAATTTATACGATTGTCGCGCTGCTCTAGGAAGATGGTGGTAGCATCCAAAAGACATGAGGATTTATACTAGTTCAGGCCGGAGCCCTATGTCCAGTCTCAGAGATGATCGAGTGCGTGTTCCTCACTTGAATGCTCTAAAGTTCTTACAATGGGGGTGCAACAATGGTGAAAGAAGTATGAGAGCTAGAGTTAGGAGATGAACTGCCTGAAGGGAAGCTTCAGGAGTCCGAAGGTTTTAAAGAATGTGAAGATGTTAAAGATGTTGGGAAGGATGCCCTGGCTACCCTTATATAGAGTTCAGGGCTAGAGCATGTACAGAGAAGAAGGTTCTCCTGACCGAGGGGTCGTGAGCCTGAGAGAGGGACCTAGATAACTTGGCTTGCAAGCTACGCCGTCTTGTAGCACACGTCTGGGTGTGGTTGTCGTCATGGTCTTTTGCCCACATCGCGGTAAGGTGTGACGTGGTGCTACTATGCCGGGCGTGGCGGCACTGTAGGCACGGTGGTGGTTTGCCAACCGTCTTGTGCGACGTGGTCTTCGCCATGGCCCTCATCATTGCCACCTGATTTCCTGGGGGCATTGTACAGGAGTTGGTAGCCGCCCCCAAGTCATCGATCGCCTGGTTAGCTTGTGGAGTTGGTGGCCACGATCCTAAGCTCCGGGGTCGTGGCTCTAGCTGGCCTGGATGGCCTCTAAGTCAAGGCCTCCGTCATGGATCCCATCCCATAGTGGGTAGGATCATACGCATATCTTGTTGGACCATATTTGGACGGTGGGTCGCCGTACTAACATCACCGTTGTGCAGTGTTGTCTTATCTATGCTGCGTGGTGCAGGGATGGCATCTAACTGGACCGAGGTGACTATTGTCCCCTCGGTCCTCGGTCCTTGCGCGGTCAGTGTGTAAGGTCCAAATGGCTAGAGGGGGGTGAATAGCCTATTTAAAATTCTACAAGCTTCACTAAACAACCACGTTAGTATAAAAGATGGCTAAGCTAATTCTAGCGCTAGCTCAACTATACTATGCAAGCCACCTATACAATACTAGTGAAGCAAGGCTATGATCTCTAATACACACCAACAAGACTAAGTCACTAAGCTACTTACTCCTATGTGATAAAGGCTACACTAGGACTAGTACAAGAAAGTAGAGAGCAAGTGACTTGATTCTTATACCAACGATGTAGAGAAGTAATGCACTCGAAGAATCAATCACAATGATCAACCACAAGAGAAATCCTCGGCAAAGAGATGACACAAGATTTTTACCGAGGTTCACTTGCTTCCCGGCAAGCTACTCCTCGTTGTGGCGATGCACCCACTTGTCGGTTCGCGAGCTAATCGACTATCAAGAGTCGAGCCCTCGGCGGGCGCCGCACAACCGCACACAAGATGGGGATCCTCCAAGCCACGAGCTCCACTAGAGTATCCAATTTGCGAACTCCCGCGGGGAAGGATCAATAACCCCTTACAACACTTGGTGAGGGCTCCAACAATCTCCAATTGCGAGCTCAATCACCTCCGCTGCTCCAAGCCATCTACCGTGTCGGGAAACACGGAAGAGTAACAAGAAATCCGCAGCAACTCGAAGATCAAGTGCCTCTAGAATGCAACTCTCAAGCAATGCACTTGAATCTCACTCAATCTCACTCAAGATGTGCAACCAAGCAAAGAGATGAGTGGAGGGGTTGTTCTCTAGCTCAAAGGATGTCTCTAGGTCTCAAAATGTGCAAGAGTTACCCTCAAACCCCGGACAACGTCTATTTATAACGAAGGGGTATGCAGCTAGCCATTACCGGACGACACAGTTCAAATCGCGCTGACCGGACGCTCCGGTCAGGGTGACCGGACGCGTCCGGTCACTACAGGACAAGTGAAAACAGTGCGCGTCAGAACTAGCCGTTGCCGTGACCGGACGCGCTCTAGCGTTTGACCGGACGCGTGAAAGTCCCTAGTTTGGTTTTGGCTAATTGATGAAACCTAGGACTAACCTTTGTATCTAAGTGGATGATTTAGATAAAGGTGGTCATTGAATATGAGACATGACATTGACTCATATGACCAAGATGGTGAAGACCAAGATGAAGCTTGGCTCGATGGATCGGTTGTGAAGGTGAAGGGCTAGTCGAGGCTTCGAAGCGAAGGACCATGCGATGGTTAAGCTTGAGCAAGACTTGGTGCCGATGGACCAATGCAACGGTGAAGAGCAAGTGAAGTCAAGGTCGATGGATCGAGACGGTCATGTGATGATATGAAGTGGATCATATCATTTGGAGAAACAAAATGGGCTCAAGGCAAAGGTATAACCATAGGGCCATTTTGTTTTACACTCAAGACACCATAGAGGGTGTGAGTGGTTTAGGATCGATAGCCGAACTATTAAGAGGGGAAGTCTCATCGGTTATTCGACACACGGGTGCCACTAGGTGAATTCATGAAGTGCATTGCATGTAGGGCCTAGTGAGCTAACTGGAAAACCTTTGAAAATGTTTGAGAAAAAGCTAACACACAAGCACATGGAGATGTACACTTGTTGGTGTTGGCACATTTGCAAAGGTGGCGTTGGTCACGCTGTGGTTTGCGGGTAGAGAGGGGTTTGGGTTCCTCTCTCCCTCCCGCCGAGCGTGCGAGCGCGGGATTCAGGCGATTTCGGGGAAATGAAATGCCTATTTTCCACTACGCCGGAAGTCGGAAAAGAAACGGAGGTGAACGGAGGTCACTGAGGTGACCGGACGCTGCACCGGACGCGGTCACGGTGTGACCGGATGCGTCCGGTCAGTACAGCGCAGCAGTCAGGCGCGCGGGTTAGGGTTTGCAACCGGCGCGTCCGGTCACTCGCGGGACCGGCGCGTCCGGTCAGGCACCCTGAGGTTTTTGCAGTTTCGCAAGGACGATCGGACGCGGTGCGAGCGCGGGATTCAGGCGATTTCGGGGAAATGAAATGCCTATTTTCCACTACGCCGGAAGTCGGACAAGAAACGGAGGTGAACGGAGGTCACTGAGGTGACCGGACGCTGCACCGGACGCGTCCGGTCAGTACAGCGCAGCAGTCAGGCGCGCGGGTTAGGGTTTGCAACTGGCGCGTCCGGTCACTCGCGGGACCGGCGCGTCCGGTCAGGCACCCTGAGGTTTTTGCAGTTTCGCAAGGACGATCGGACGCGGTGCGCGTCCGGTCACACACGATCGGACGCGTCCGGTCATCAAAGGAGCTTACTGGACTCCGACCGGACGCGGTCACTGTCGCGTCCGGTCGTTGCGAGGAGCGCGTCCGGTCGTTGCTTCGTGGGCGCGCGGTACTGTGCGACCGGCGCGTCCGGTCGGTTGAGGGGCGCGTCCGGTCATCGCGTTTGACCGTTAGCGTGCAGTGACCGTTGGATGATCTAACGGTCGCGTTTGAATTCGGTGGACACGTGGACGTCGCAGGACGACCGGACGCGGTGAAGCGCGTCCGGTCAGTTACGACCGGCGCGTCCGGTCGTCCCGAAAAAACGGTCAGTGGAGTTGCAACGGCTCTATTTGTTTGGGATGCTTATAAATACTTGTTGGCTGGCCCTTGGGGAGGTCTCTTGGCATTTCCAACACTCTTGTGCATCCTTTGAGCTAGAGCTACTCCTCCCACTTATCTCTCTTGCTTGATTGCAAATCAAAAGTGAGATTGAGTGATCCCAAAGTGCATTGCATAGCTTGAGGGCATCTAGTGGCACTTGTTGGTGGTTTAACCGGTGGATTTCTTGTTACTCTTGGAGAGTACCGCTCCTAGCCGGCTTGGAGATTGTTGGAGGCGTTGGCAAGAGAAGGTGAATGTTCTTGGCCACCTCCGGTTGATTGTGAGAGGTTCTTGTGCTTTCCTCGGCGGGACGCCAAAAGCAACTCTAGTGGAATCCGCGTGTCATTGAGTTACCTCACTTGAGAGTGGTGTCTTGCGGTGCCTTGTGGGGCGTGCCTTGAGGGGCAAGTGACTTGAGGGTCACACCGAGGAACCATCTAAGTGTTGGTCGACACAACCGGTGACGTAGCTTGTCGGTGCACAAGTGAACACCGGGTGAACAAAAATATTGTGTCTCTTGTCTCCCGGTGATTGGTCTTCATATTGTGTTATTATCAATATTGATTGATTGTATATCATCTTGGTGATTGGCAATATCTTCACTCCACCGTCGGTATAAGAATCATAATCCTCTCTTGCACTTACTTTTACTAGATTATCTTGTGTAGCTCTAGTGGTAGCTTTGCTAGTAGTTTTGTTTAGCTTGTTCTCTAGTGTAAGTTTAGTGACATAGCTCTTGTGTGAACTAGAGATCATATTCTACTAGACTTGTGGATAGGAGGCTTGCATCACAACCTTTGGCTAAGAAAAACTCGCTTTACGCCGTTTGTTGTTCTAACAAGTTTGCTTAGTGGTTTTTATAGAATTTTTATAGGCTATTCACCCCCCTCTAGCCATCTAGGACCTTACAAGTGGTATCGGAGCCGTGGTCACCGTTTTAATCAAGGCTTAACATCCTTCGGTGTGAAAAATAGCTCAAATTGTGTTCAATCATGTTGGGGGCAAGCCACCATTCTTTGATGGTGTTAGTTCTTTTGCTCATTGGAAGAGAAAAATGACAATGTACCTTGGTTCTATTCATGAGAGAGTTTTGCAAGTCACCGAGAATGATTTTGCTATCATTGATCCCGATCATCTCACCGATGAAGATAGAGCAAATAGAACATGCAATAGAATGGCTCTCAATACACTTTACAATGGTATTGACACAAAAGTATTTGAGGGCATCAAGGATTTAGAATTGGCTAGTGAAGTATGGACAAGGTTGAGTGAGACATATGAAGGCACTAAGGTTGTGAAGAGTGCCAAGCTATATGGGCTTAAGAGTGAGTTTGAGAACTTCAAGAAAAAGGATGATGAAACAATTATTGAAATGTTTCATAGATTGCAAGTGATAGTCAATGATCTCAAGAGCTTAGGGCACAAGACTCAAGATCAAGATTTTTGTCACAAGTTCTTATTGAGCTTACCTAGAAGATTCAAGATGTTGATCATGATGTTGCAAAGAGATGGGCTTGAAGAAATGAAGCCTAATGATTTGCTTGGTGAAGTATTGACCTATGACAAATATGATCAAGATGTTGATGACAAGGAGAAGGTGGAAGATGAGAAGAAGAAGAAGACCGTGGCATTCAAGGCCACCTCCTCTAAGGGCAAAGCTACCATCATTGAAGAAGAAGAAGACAACAATGAAGATGGGGAATTTGAAATTGATGATGAGGCACTTGCTCTTGTAGTCAAGAAGATGGGTCACATGTTCATCAAGAGAAGAGGCTTTAAGAAGAGAAATAACAACTTCAAAAGAAATGAGCAACAAAGAAAGTGCTTCAATTGTGATAGCACCGAGCACCTTCAAGCGGAATGTCCTTATGATAAGAAGAAGAACAAAAAGGACAAGTTTGAGAAGAAGAAGAGAGAGGCCAAGATGACATTCAAGAAAGGCAAAAATGGTGCCTATGTGATCACTTGGGAAAGTGAAGATAATGAAGAAGAAGAAGAAGAATCATCCAACAAGGCTTTTGCTTCCATTGCTATCAACAAGAAGCCATCACTATTTGATTCATCCTCTTCATGCTTCATGGCTAAAGAAGCTAAGGTATTATATGATGAGAGTGATGATGAAAGTGAAATGTAATATGCTCATGATAGTGATAATGATAATGATAATGAAAATGATGATGATGAACCAACTAAAGAACAATTATATGACTTGATGCAACAAACTAGAGACATAGCTATTGCCAAGGACAAAGAGTGTAAGAAGCTTTCAATGAAAGTAGCAATACTTGAGAAAGTCCTTAGTGAGCTTAAGACCACTCATGAGAGTCTAGTGGAAGACCATGAGGATCTTGATAAGGCTCATTCCAAGCTTGAAAAAGCTCACTCATTGCTACTTGAGCAACAAGCAAAGAAGGAGGTTGTTGTATCATGTGATATAGGTGTTACATGTGATATAATTGATGAATCCTTTAATGAACCTATCATCATGTCAAATGATAACCCTTCTTGTAGCTCTTCATCCACCACCACTAACTCTACCTCCACTACTAGTGATGGTTTCACTTGTGATACCTCACTAATGGTTGAGAATGAGACTCTCAAGAGAGAGGTGGATGAGCTCACTCACGCCCTAGGCAAGGCCTATGGTGGTGAGGCCCGCTTGCTTAAGTGCTTGGGTAGCCAAAGGTTCTCTCTTAACAAAGAGGGATTGGGCTACAACCCCAAGAAAGGCAAGTCGGCCTTTGCAACTCCAAAGCTTAGCTTTGTGAAGGGCAATGGTCGGTTTTGCAATAGATGCAAGCAAGTTGGGCACCTAGAGCATAATTGCAATAAAAAGAACCAAAGCAAGAACCTTGTTAATGCTATACCTTTTGATTCTTGCTATGTGCTTACCAAGGGTGTGAAGGGTGTGCAAGCTAAGTTTGTTGGTACACCAATTGTGGGCCCAAAGAAGAAGGCTATTTGGGTACCAAAGAGCTTAGTTACTAACCTACAAGGACCCAAGCAAAAATGGGTACCTAAACTTCATTGATTTGCTTGTAGGTCAATTACAAAGCCGGAGGAAGGCATTGGATTATTGATAGTGGGTGCACTCAACACATGACCGGTACATCAAGAATGTTTGACTCAATCAATGACAATGATAGTGGTGTTGATTCTATCACATTTGGCAATAATAAGAAAGGCAAGGTTATTGGCTTGGGCAAGATTGCAATATCAAATGACATGAGTATCTCCAATGTGTTGCTAGTTGAAAGCTTGGATTTCAATCTTCTATCCGTGGCACAAATATGTGATCTAGGCTACAAATGCATCTTTGGGGTTGATGATGTGGAAGTTATTAGTGTGGATGGTTCAAATGTGGCATTCAAGGGCTTTAGATATGAGAATCTCTACCTAGTTGACTTCAATGCTAGAGAAACTTCGTTGACAACTTGCTTAGTCTCAAAATCAAGCATGGGTTGGCTTTGGCATAGAAGGCTTGGTCATGTTGGCATGAAACAATTGAAGAAGCTTACAACTCACAATCTTGTCAATGGTTTGAAAGATGTTGAATTTGAGAAGAATAAGCTTTGTAGTGCATGTCAAGCCGGGAAGCAAGTTGGAAGCTCACATCCAAAGAAGAGTACAATGAGCACATGCAAAGCATTTGAGTTGATGCACATGGATCTATTTGGACCAACAACATATACAAGCATAGGCGGCAACAAGTATGGCTTTGTTATAGTGGATGACTTCACAAGATTCACATGGGTATTCTTTCTTAGTGACAAAAGTGAAGTGTTTGACACCTTCAAGACATTTCTCACTAGAGTTCACAATGAGTTTGAGATTAGAATCAAGAAAGTGAGAAGTGACAATGGAAGTGAGTTCAAGAATACAAGAATTGAAGAACTTTGTGATCATTATGGTATTGGACATCAATTCTCGGCCAAGTACACTCCACAATCAAACGGCCTAGTTGAGAGGAAGAATAGAACATTGCTTGATATGGCTAGATCAATGCTTCATGAGTACAATGTGAGTCAATCTTTTTGGGATGAAGCAATCAATACCGCTTGCTACTACATCAATAGACTATATTGTCATCCATTGCTAGAGAAAGACCCCATATGAGCTACTTCATGGAAGAAAGCCCAATATTTCTTGTTTTAGGGTTTTTGGTTGCAAATGCTATATCTTGAAGAAGGGAACTAGATTGGGGAAGTTTGACAAAAGATGTGATGAGGGGTTCCTACTTGGTTATTCAACTACAAGCAAAGCTTATAGAGTTTGGAACAACTCAAGTGGCATTCTGGAAGAAGTCCATGATGTGCAATTTGATGAAACCAATGGGTCACAAGATGAAGAAGAAAATCTAGATGATGTTGGTGGAACTCAATTAGTGGAAGCAATGAAGAACATGGACATTGGGGACATTAGAGCAAAGCAAGTAATTGATATTCAAGATGATGATAAAGATCAAGTGCTCAATTCACCATTCAAGCTAGTTAGTGACTCTCAAGTGCAAGATCATGGTGCTAGTTCTTCTCATCGAGATACATCAAGTGATCAACCAAGCTCAAGCAATCAAGTGCAAGTACTCCAACCACAATATGTTGTAAGAGATCACCCAATTGATAGTGTTATTGGTGATATTAGAAGTGGTGTGCAAACAAGATCAAGATTGGCTATGTTTTGTGAGCATGCATCATTTGTGTCAACCATAGAACCAAAGAAGATAGAAGAAGCTTTGAGGGATGCCGATTAGATCATGGCTATACAAGAAGAGCTTAACAATTTCACAAGAAATGATGTTTGGGAGTTGGTAGAAAGGCCAAATGACTACAATGTGATTGGAACCAAGTGGGTGTTCAAAAACAAGCAAGATCAAGATGGCATTGTAGTGAGAAACAAAGCAAGACTAGTTGCTCAAGGTTACACTCAAGTTGAAGGTCTTGACTATGATGAGACATATGCTCCCGTGGCAAGATTGGAGGCAATAAGGATTCTATTGGCTTATGCTTGTGCACACAATATCAAACTATATCAAATGGATGTCAAAAGTGCATTTCTCAATGGGATTATCAATGAGTTAGTCTTTGTTGAGCAACCGCCCGGATTTGAAGATGACAAGAAACCCAACCATGTGTACAAGTTGAAGAAGGATTTATATGGCTTAAAGCAAGCACCTAGAGCATGGTATGAGAGGCTAAGGGATTTCCTTCTCTCCAAGGGATTCAAGATGGGCAAGGTTGATACAACTCTATTCACCAAGAAGATTATGAATGATCTATTCATAGTGCAAATATATGTTGATGACATCATCTTTGGATCAACCAATCAAGCTTATTGTGAAGAATTTGGTGCTATGATGGCCAAAGAGTTTGAAATGTCTATGATTGGTGAACTTAGCTACTTCCTTAGTCTCCAAGTAAAGCAATTGAAGAATAGGACATTTGTGAGTCAAGGGAAATACATAAGGGACATGTTGAAGAAGTTTGGAATGCAAGATGCAAAGCAAATTTCAACTCCAATGGGTACAAATGGCAATTTGGATAGTGATCTTGATGGCAATATGGTGAATCAAAAGGAATATCGGTCTTTAATTGGAAGTCTACTCTATGTCACCGCATCAAGGCCGGATGTCATGTTTAGTGTTTGCATGTGTGCTAGATATCAAGCCTCACCTAGAGAGAGTCATCTCACGGCCGCAAAGAGAATATTGAGGTACTTGAAGCAAACAAGAGATGTTGGACTATGGTATCCTAAGGGGTCCAAGAACCTTTACATATAATGTTGATCTCACGGGGTTCTTGAGTTTTGTTGGATGTCTAGTTACTTCGTGATGCTAAGGATGGTGTAAAAGGCAACTCCGATTGGTATCACGCTTCAAAGGTCCATTTCTTACACCTTAGCATCATTTTGGTAGAATTACTCTTCCAACACTTCTATCCATGCATATGTGCAAAGCTTTCAATCCAAACTCTATGCACATATGTAGGGGGAGCTAATGCTACCAAAACCGAGCTTGTGATAATTGTCCAAACTTTACATATGAGCAAAATGATTGGACAAGTATGACAAGTTCAAAACTTTTATTATCAAAATCATCTTTGTGAGGGTTGTCATCAATTACCAAAAAGGGGAAGATTGAAAGTCCCTAGTTTGGTTTTGGCTAATTGATGAAACCTAGGACTAACCTTTGTATCTAAGTGGATGATTTAGATAAAGGTGGTCATTGAATATGAGACATGACATTGACTCATATGACCAAGATGGTGAAGACCAAGATGAAGCTTGGCTCGATGGATCGGTTGTGAAGGTGAAGGGCTAGTCGAGGCTTCGAAGCGAAGGACCATGCGATGGTGAAGCTTGAGCAAGACTTGACGCCGATGGACCAATGCAACGGTGAAGAGCAAGTGAAGTCAAGGTCGATGGATCGAGACGGTCATGTGATGATATGAAGTGGATCATATCATTTGGAGAAACAAAATGGGCTCAAGGCAAAGGTATAACCATAGGGCCATTTTGTTTTACACTCAAGACACCATAGAGGGTGTGAGTGGTTTAGGATCGATAGCCGAACTATTAAAAGGGGAAGTCTCATCGGTTATTCGACACACGGGTGCCACTAGGTGAATTCATGAAGTGCATTGCATGTAGGGCCTAGTGAGCTAACTGGAAAACCTTTGAAAATGTTTGAGAAAAAGCTAACACACAAGCACATGGAGATGTACACTTGTTGGTGTTGGCACATTTGCAAAGGTGGCGTTGGTCACGCTGTGGTTTGCGGGTAGAGAGGGGTTTGGGTTCCTCTCTCCCTCCCGCCGAGCGTGCGAGCGCGGGATTCAGGCGATTTCGGGGAAATGAAATGCCTATTTTCCACTACGCCGGAAGTCGGAAAAGAAACGGAGGTGAACGGAGGTCACTGAGGTGACCGGACGCTGCACCGGACGCGGTCACGGTATGACCGGACGCGTCCGGTCAGTACAGCGCAGCAGTCAGGCGCGCGGGTTAGGGTTTGCAACCGGCGCGTCCGGTCACTCGCGGGACCGGCGCGTCCGGTCAGGCACCCTGAGGTTTTTGCAGTTTCGCAAGGACGATCGGACGCGGTGCGAGCGCGGGATTCAGGCGATTTCGGGGAAATGAAATGCCTATTTTCCACTACGCCGGAAATCGGAAAAGAAACGGAGGTGAACGGAGGTCACTGAGGTGACCGGACGCTGCACCGGACACGTCCGGTCAGTACAGCGCAGCAGTCAGGCGCGCGGGTTAGGGTTTGCAACTGGCGCGTCCGGTCACTCGCGGGACCGGCGCGTCCGGTCAGGCACCCTGAGGTTTTTGCAGTTTCGCAAGGACGATCGGACGCGGTGCGCGTCCGGTCATCAAAGGAGCTTACTGGACTCCGACCGGACGCGGTCACTGTCGCGTCCGGTCGTTGCGAGGAGCGCGTCCGGTCGTTGCTTCGCGGGCGCGCGGTACTGTGCGACCGGCGCGTCCGGTCAGTTGAGGGGCGCGTCCGGTCATCGCGTTTGACCGTTAGCGTGCAGTGACCGTTGGATGATCTAACGGTCGCGTTTGAATTCGGTGGACACGTGGACGTCGCAGGACGACCGGACGCGGTGAAGCGCGTCCGGTCAGTTACGACCGGCGCGTCCGGTCGTCCCGAAAAAACGGTCAGTGGAGTTGCAACGGCTCTATTTGTTTGGGATGCTTATAAATACTTGTTGGCCGGCCCTTGGGGAGGTCTCTTGGCATTTCTAACACTCTTGTGCATCCTTTGAGCTAGAGCTACTCCTCCCACTCATCTCTCTTGCTTGATTGCAAATCAAAAGTGAGATTGAGTGATCCCAAAGTGCATTGCATAGCTTGAGGGCATCTAGTGGCACTTGTGAGTGGTTTAGCCGGTGGATTTCTTGTTACTCTTGGAGAGTACCGCTCCTAGCCGGCTTGGAGATTGTTGGAGGCGTTGGCAAGAGAAGGTGATTGTTCTTGGCCACCTCCGGTTGATTGTGAGAGGTTCTTGTGCTTTCCTCGGCGGGACGCCAAAAGCAACTCTAGTGGAATCCGCGTGTCATTGAGTTACCTCACTTGAGAGTGGTGTCTTGCGGTGCCTTGCGGGGCGTGCCTTGAGGGGCAAGTGACTTGAGGGTCACACCGAGGAACCATCTAAGTGTTGGTCGACACAACCGGTGACGTAGCTTGTCGGTGCACAAGTGAACACCGGGTGAACAAAAATATTGTGTCTCTTGTCTCTCGGTGATTGGTCTTCATATTGTGTTATTATCAATATTGATTGATTGTATATCATCTTGGTGATTGGCAATATCTTCACTCCACCGTCGGTATAAGAATCATAATCCTCTCTTGCACTTACTTTTACTAGATTATCTTGTGTAGCTCTAGTGGTAGCTTTGCTAGTAGTTTTGTTTAGCTTGTTCTCTAGTGTAAGTTTAGTGACATAGCTCTTGTGTGAACTAGAGATCATATTCTACTAGACTTGTGGATAGGAGGCTTGCATCACAACCTTTGGCTAAGCAAAACTCGCTTTACGCCGTTTGTTGTTCTAACAAGTTTGCTTAGTGGTTTTTATAGAATTTTTATAGGCTATTCACCCCCCCTCTAGCCATCTAGGACCTTACAATGCGACAGTGTCAGCGTCCGGTCACGGTCCAGTAAGCTCCCGTCGAGACCGGACGCGTCCGATCGCACGTGACCGGACGCGCCAGCCGCGTCCGATCGAAGTCCAGTAACGATCCACTCATGACCGGACGCGTCCGGTCGAACGTGACCGGACGCGCCACCGCGTCCGATCGCATCTGCCCTCCGTGCTGAACTCCTGGGTGCGTGACCGGACGCGCCGGTCCGCGACCCTTCTCACACGCGCGTCTGTCTGTGGTTTGAACTGACCGGACGCGCCAGCCGCGTCCGGTCAATTTGACCACAGCGTCCGGTCACTGTATTTTTAGTGATAATTATTTCGGACTTTCACCACCTTTTCTCGCCTCCGGCGCAATAGAAAATAGGCATTTCATTTTCTCAAAAATGCCTGAATCCCGCGCTCGCAAGCTCTGCGGGAGGGAGAGCGAACCCCAAACCCCTTACTACCGCTCAAACACCACCACCTTCGCAAATGTGCCAACACCATCATGTGAAAAACACCATGTGCATGTGTGTTAGCATTTTCACAAACATTTTCAAGGCGTTATGTTAGCTCTCTACTAGATCCTAATGCATATGCTCAAGACATTGATCTAGTGGCACTTGATTCCCGAGCTAACCGTGATTGCCCCTCTTGATAGTCGGCTATGTATCCTAAATCCGGTCAATCAGTTCTCTACTCAACTTAGACCGGCAAAAGGAAAACCCTATAGTTATACCTTTGCCTTGCGCTCTTAGATCCTTCTCTTCCACTTGATCATCATGTCCATCATATTATGTGCATCTCCACCATGATCGATATATCATGTCCATGCACCATTTCTTTGTGATCTTGTGGCCACCACTCCTTGCCACGTACACCTTCATCACATGTGTTGCTTATGCCTAACTCAAAATACTTAACACATGGCATTAGCAACTTGGTGTTATTAATTACCAAAACCAAACTTGGGCTTTCACAGTGCGGCGTGCCCACTCTTGTCAGAGCAGATGCGCTTGGCTGGGCTCGACCTCTCTCCATTCCTCTCAGGGGTCAGGACGGCGGAACGGTCATGAACCCTTGTGCGGCGTGCGGCTAAGGCAGAAGGGAGGGGTCATGGATGACCCTGTCCTTAGTGTCTAGCCGGGTCCGCTTGGCTTAGCCGGGCCTTGATTGTTTGGGCTTTCACTAGTTGGTGTACATGGGTCGTTCGGCCTGCTAACTAATCATTGCCTTGAGATACCCAGGGATTATAACCCCAACAAATTGAAACATACAATTGCAACATAGGGGAAGAGAGAGAGCCTGGCACGAGGAGTGCCATGGCCATCGGGGTTGGGGAAGCACGACCGCTGTGGTGAGAGAGGGCGCCGCCGGGGGTGAGGAGGGCGTCGCGCCCGGGAGGGGAAGAGCCGCCGACTCCCTACAACATGGGCACGCCAGATCTCGCTCGTGCTCCCGTGGATCTTGCCGGTGTGGGGGAGAGGGCTGCCGGATCTATGGGCGTTGGGGGCTCCCGGTGGAGGAGGACATTGGGGGTGAGGAAGGACGCCGGGGTGGGGCGAGGGGCGTCGCCGAGGTGTGGGAAGGAACTACCGGAGTGGGTGAGAGCACCGCTGCCGGCCATAGAGGGAGCAAGCGATGCATGCAATGGAGAGGAGCAGGCCACTACCAGCCATGGAGGGAGCGGGCAGCGCACGCGATGGAGAGGAGCGAGCCGCTGTCGGCCATGGAGGAAGCGTGCACGCAACGGAGAGGAGCAGGATTGGTTGGGAGGAAGAGGAATGTATCCGTTTATTTTTTTTTTAGACAGGCCATGAGGGGGAGCAGGCCTAGGGAGGGGTGTCCGGACGGCCGGCCTCATCGAATCATTATGGGTTTTTTTTTTCAAGAGAAAACACCAAACGGTTAATTTTCTTCAGCTCGGCCCACTCGATCATTGGCGCGGCCCGCGGCCCGCGGCCCGCAGCCCGCTCCGCTCATTAAACGCCAGCAGCCCAGTATACCGCCTGTACGGCGGTCGTCGAAATGCCGCCGCCCACCGCCGGCCGTCTCTCGGCCCTTATCCGCCGGTGCGCGGCGGGCAGAGCGCTTTCCCCGGGCGCGCAGCTCCACGCGCAGGGCCTGGTCGGCGGGCTCCTTCCGGACGCCACCCTGGACACCGACTTCGTCCTGCTCTACAGCCGCTGCGGGGCGCTCCATCGTGCCCGCCAGGTGTTCGACGGAATGTCCTTTCCGTCCATGCACGCTTACAACGTCCTCCTCGCGGCCTCCCCGCCAGGGGCGGCCGTGGAGCTCATCTCCCGCCTCCTCGCCTCGGGGCTGCGTCCCGACAGGTACTCCATCCCCGCCGTGGTCCGCGCATGTGCTGAGCTGCGGGACACGCTCCTTGGCGCTGTGTTCCATGGCTTCGCTCTCCGGCTCGGGTTGCTAGCTAATGTTGTAGTTTCGGGCGCGCTGCTGGACATGTACGCTAAGACCGGGATGCTGGGTGATGCGGCCAGAGTGTTTGACGAGATGCCAGAGAGAGACGCCGTTGTATGGAATTGCATGGTTACTGGGTATGCCAGGGCTGGGAGCTCAGAAGAAACTGTGAAACTTTTTAGGAAGGCACAGATTGAGTCCGTGGATATGGCAAGGGATCTGCGGGCTGTGCCAAATGTGTTGAACGTCTGTGCAAATGAAGGGCAGCTGATGAAAGGGAGAGAGATCCATGGTAGGATGGTGCGGTGCTTTGCTTTTGATTCAGATATCGCTGTGGGGAATGCATTGGTAGACATGTATGCTAAGTGTGGTCAAGTTGACGGAGCGCAAGCAGTGTTTGCAAGCATGAAGGAGAGGAACGTGGTGAGCTGGTCGACGCTGATATCTTGCTATGGTGTCCATGGTATGGGAAAAGAAGCGTTGAGGATTTATGAGGAGATGGTGTCCAGAGGGGTGAAGCCAAACTGCATCACATTCATCTCAATCCTGTCGAGTTGCAGCCACTCTGAGCTGGTGAGTGATGGCCGGAGGATCTTTGAGTCAATGAGCAAGGTTCATGCTGTAGAGCCCACTGCTGACCACTATGCATGTATGGTTGACCTCTTGGGGCGTGCTGGAGCCATTGAAGAAGCTGTTGGAATCATAAGGAATATGCCTATGGAGCCTGGTGCCAGTCTGTGGGGAGCGTTGCTCTCTGCTTGCGCTATCCATAATAATGTCGATGTTGGAGAGGTTGCAGCTTATAAGTTATTTGAGTTAGAAGAAGGCAATGCTAGCAACTATGTTACTCTCTGTGGCATATATGATGCAATTGGTCGGTCTGATAGTGTTGCAGGCATAAGGTCAAGGATGAGAGAACTTGGCATGGTGAAGACACCTGGTTGCAGTTGGGTTCATGTGAAGGGAAGAGCCCATGCCTTCTACCAAGGGTGCATACCACGGTACTTGAGGAGACAGATGCTATGGGTTTTAGGTCATTTACTTGAGCATATGGCTGCTTCAGAATATGAAGATGAATATCTGAGCATGTGCTATGAGATAATTGGGTACTGAATTTGTGCTGGTACAGATCCAGTACTGCAGAGTCATTTTGGTTTGAGGATAAAGCAACCATTCTGACTTGATTGTCACTGTGCTGCACATGAACAATTTTTTATTATGTGCAGCAAGGAAGTTTATGTGTTGTTCTGCCAAGTTCTAGAGGACTTGGAACTTATTATGATCAGATCTGGAGTACTGTGCTGAAGCATGAAGTGCCACTGTGCAAGGGTGTGAGAAAGAAGGGTGGTTCATTGAAGGCAAGAAATGTATTCTCTAACCCCACTGCAACAGGAGTTGCTCTGGTGTCTGATGCCATCGAGCTGTGCAACAGGTGCCTCAAACCAACTGATTGTGAGCATTGTGATAAAATGAGAGGAAAGGGAAATGATAAACTTCTCTAAATGGTAACTTGTTCGGGTAAGCACTAATCAGAGTTTCGCTCCTATATTAGAATGCTTGATTCTTCACTAATCCCATCTTTTGCTTGGAATAGGTTAATGTTACTTTTGGTCAACATGAGAAGTCTTCTGCAGTCTCAGGAGATATGCAGAGAGCATCATTTCCTCTAAGAGTAGAAATGTTTTTATGGGATTGTAGACTTCATAATTCTGTTTGCTGTTGATGGTCCTTGTGCTTGGATCCTCTGTATGCAGGTAAGTTTTTCCTTTGTGAGATGACAACGAAATTAATAGATCATTATGCCATTTTGTTGACTGGCATGATTGTACAATCATATGATGAAGATAGAAGCTAGTATTATAAGTTTATAACTCTTGTTGTTTCAGTCAAGATCTGGGCATAAATCTAGAAAAGGGAAATAACTCAATATTTGTATGCAATACATTCTAATGTTTACACACTCTGTTATTGGTCCATGGGTGGTGGCAACCTATGGGGTGGTCTAAAGAAAGATGCAATGTTCTATATCAAGAATACTAGAGGGCACATACTTCTGTTTTGTTCTTGATACATATGGTATGTCAATAGAAAATTAAGGATGGAAAGGTGTCAAGCTTTATCAGCTGCTTAACCAGGCGCCTTAATCACTGTTCAGCAGTGGCTTCACCCTGAACTCACTTCATGACAATATTTAGTACTGCCCAAAAAAAAAGATTGTTTTTTGCTTTTTGCTAAATGTCAGCTTTTATCCTCCACTCTAGTTACTACCAGCTTTTCACCTCCCTAGAACAAAGTGACATCCAGCTTCCAACTGGGCGGCTTTCATGCTGTGTGCTATCTCCGGGTATTAACCTACCATTTCATTGCATTCTTTGTGCCACCAATGCAGATAAGCCTCTGATTATCTTCCTCCAGATGCAGATTTACTTTCTGGACCATGTGGTATTGCACAGTGATCGAGCAGAATTTGTTCAGGAAAAAGAACCCTAGTTAAGGAAAGGAATTGTCGTGCCAGCTGAAACTATCAGTACTCGAGCTCAACAGTCAACACCACATTTAGAAGGTAACATTACTGCAGAAGTTTGTATCTTGTCCTGATGTTAATAGAACTTATGGATCAAGATTCTTGGTCTTACATTCATTGGAAATAAGATTTATTGCATAACATGTCAGGTGTACCATTAGCAGCAAAAATATCAACCCCCAAAGTACAAGAAGCATTATAACAATTGATACTGAAGATGTGTCTGATGTTCAAATAATGTATTAGGATTTTGCCACATTTGCCCTAAAAAATAATGCTTTATAAAGATAGGTGTGTTGCACTTGCTTTCTAGTATAATTTATGTATCAATAGAAACAATCAGAGCCAGGATGAAGCAGTCAGTGATTAGTTGTGGAATGTTCTGTGTTCTGTGCATTTCTATGCAGATCCAGGCTTGGGAGACGTTAGGAACATGTACATGTCACGGGATTTTAGATGCAAGTTGATCTGTGCCCTTTAGCATCAAATAGCTGCCATAACTAAGGGAATTCATTGGTTCTAACTTATATTCTTGCGTCTGAGTTTTGCCGTACCAGCAACAGCGGCATCAGTGACATAATTCACGTGTGTTACTTAGGTATGGTTGCTACACAAGCTTCTGTAGGCCACAGTTTTTTTTTCCCTCAAAGGAAACACATATTGTGTTAGGTATTTTTATCATCAGTTGGTAAAGAATTATTTTAGTTATATCCAAAAATTGTTAGTGTCCCAACTCCCAAATAAAAAGAGTTGTTTGAATCATGGTTATCAAAAAACCATAGGTAATGTCGAGCTTCTCTCCTTGATCAGGCACATGCTATGGACAGGTTCAACATTTCTGACAACAGTGAGGGTGGACTGTTGCTGTCTGCAAGCCTTGTAGCAGTCTGGTGGACACTAAGCTGAAGGTGTCCGCTGAAGCCGGCACTCCTACTCAGGATCCCAGTGACTTCCGCAGCCTGACCAGTGCCTTACATTACCTGACCTTCACTCAGCTAGGTATCTCCTATGTTGTTCAGCAGGTTTGCCTCCACATGCACGATCCGTGGGAACCTCATCTGGCTGCTCTAAAGCACATCCTTCGGTACATCAGGGGCACCCTCAACTTGGGACTGGTTCTTTGTCCCTCCTGTCTGTCCAAGGTGGTGGTCTACTCCGATGCCGATTGGGCAGGTTGTCCGAATACACTCAATCCACATCAGGCTATGCAATGTTCCTTGGTGACAATCTCATCTCCTTGGTCTCCAAGCGCCAAGCGACAGTGTCCCGCTCCAATGTTGAAGTCGAGTATCGCACTGTGGCTAGTGCCGCTCTTGGTTGCGCTAGCTTCTGCTCGAGCTCCGCACTGGAACAAATCGTAGTATTTTACTATAATTCAATGACATACTAGAATAAATCAATGCAGGATGAGCAGTACATAAAAAAACCTTCCTTCTCCAGTGCTGGACGTGTACTTTCTCCCCTTATTTTTCATTATTGGGTTAATATAAATATTTTATTTCCTGTTTCCTAAAAAATGAATATTTTATTTCCTATGTGCTAGTCTCCTTTAGTGACTAGTTAAATCTGATCTTCAGTGAATTCACTTCGCTTCATTCCTGTTCCTAGTCCGTTTGTTATTGTTCTAGCAACAGTTCCTTTGCAACGATTTTAAATGATTGAAGCATCGATAAAATCTGAGTGATTTCTTGTAGGTGCTTTACTGCTATAAATAATTGGATGTTATGAATCTTAAGAAAAGTTAAGTGCTTGCATTGTTATTTCAGACAAGGAAGTTATTGTCATGCCCTCGCGTAGTTCTTTTAGTTCTTTGTCCAAAATGGGATGAAACCAAGTTGCAACACATTTTCTGGGTGTCATTTACTCATTTCCATCCGCAGTTGCAAAGTTGCAATGGAATTAATGATGAACTGCATCTAGGTAACAACAGCAATATCTTTGCATGCATCAACAACGTAAAACATTACATATATATGAAAAATAGTCTGTAGAATACTTTCGATTGAACTTATTCCGTCCCAGATGATTATGCAGCACCAGGCACAAGCCGTGCATCAATTACAGGTACAGGTAGAAGTACATGACCAAAGAATACTAATTTATACAGATCTATTTTGTGATCATCTTTATGCCTTTTGAAACTGAAAAAAAAAATAGCACAAGAGAGCAATCGTTCTTGTTACAAGCTGAAAACTGTCATCAATTCATCATTTTTTCAGCAAAGCTCGAGAGTATATCCTCTTGCAGTATGGACTGGTCCTAAGTAGTTCCACATGAGGTCGGATTGCATTTGTCAGTGCAGAATGAAGTGAACCCTGAAATTCCCATCACAGTAATAAATTTTCTCGAAGGAATCACGGTAATAAATTTCAACAAATTAGTTACCATAAACATACTAAGGATGATATCCTTTTCATCAGGTTTACCTTGGAATTCTGGAGAGCAGAGTAGATGACATAGTTTGCATAGGGGTGCTGAAGCAATTGCTCCAAGTGTGGCGTGGCGAGGATTTCTAGTATGATCTTGGCCTTGTCAACCTCCTTGAACACTTTGAGGCATTTCTCAACCACATTGCTACTGAACTTCTGCATGGACAGGTGGATATACTTGCCTTCAAACTGTTGTGCAAGACTTGAATTTGCATTTGGTATCTTCAAGTCTATTACATACTGGACAACATAGTTCCTGCAACCATAGCAGATAAGGCTTAAATAAAACTGATAAAAGTACAAAGAAATGTTGCAAGTTGGTTCCAGAGATGCAAGTATGAAAATGCAATAATGGATCTTGAAAATTTTTGGATAGACTATTACCCATATGCATCTTGGGCAAGTTTAAATCCATTGCAAGCAATGGCGGCAACCAGCTTGTCCCTGTGCTCACCACGCGACCGTGCAATGCACCGCTGTAGGACACAGCAACCGTGGCACTGCATGCCGATATCGAGACAATGGAGTGCAGCAGCATCAAAGATCGCCTGAAGATTGTAATTTGTCAGTTAATATCTGATCTTAAACGAAAAGTGAAGCCGCAAAATTCAGACATGTGAAAGCGGTCCAAGACAAATCTGTCATCAATCAGTATCAACTATCAAAAGAATGTTGTCAATGGCATACAGCTACAGAATTACTTCTATCTGCCTTCATTACTCTTACTCATCACCGCTTCTCTGAATCGAATTGTTTCGTCTATTTGTAAAAAAGAACACATCTACAGAAAATGTAAGCACTGGAACAGAAAATATTTCTAAACTTCAGAGGCACACACCTTGTTATCATCGGCTTCAAACGACTGCAAACACTTCTGCACGACATGATTGCCATTGGGATCCTTGATGAGCTCCAAGAACCCAGGGCGCAGAGCATCGATGACGATGACAAGACTGATCTCTTCCCTCGTCCTGAGGCTCTCAATCAGCTTCTGCACTGCCCGTGTCCTGAAACGCCCATCACCGGATTCAGCCAAAACCACACATCAACAAGAGCCAGCCAAGATTAAAAAAAAATGTGCACATTATTAACAAAAATAAAATCAGGGAGTGAATTGACAGTTATACCCATGGACGTTGAGGGATATCCTGACGAGCACGAAGGCCTCAGCGGTGAGGGTGAGCACGAGCGCCATCCTCTGCCCGGCGTCGCAGACGGCGAGCAGCTTCTGCATGAGGTAGTTCCCGAACGGGTCCACCATTAGCTGCGCGGCGTGGCGCGACACGCCGGCGAAGATATGGTCGACCTCGCGCTTGCCGTCGTCGAGCCTCTGCTGCAGCAGCCGGCACCCGTGCTGGTCGCGCGCGATGTGGGACATGACCCCGCGCAGGCCGGTCAGGCTCTCGCCGTGCGACTTGTTGGCCGCCGCCGCCGCCGCTGCTCCGCACTTCTTGGGGCTCGTCGTCGTCACCGCGCCGTAGCCGCCGTTCTTCCTCCTCACGTTCTTGCACCGGGCCCTCGGCGTGGCGGGCGGCGGCGACACAGAAACAGAAGGTGGCGGGGAGCACCTGATGTCCCAGCCGTCGATGGCAGCGGCAGCGGCGGCGTCGAAGGTGACGGGATCAAACAGAGACGGCATGTGCGCGCAGTGGCTGGCCATGGAGAACGGGTGCAGGGCTACCAGATTCTCGCCGCCTTTCTTGGGGTAAATCATGCCGGAGAAGCCGAAGCCGAAGCCGTTGGCAGCGCCCGGCGCCGACGGCGGCTCGTCATCGCCGTCGACGACGCCCATCGCAGCGAGTTCGTGGATGAGGAAAGAGAGGTCGGCGTCGTCGTCCGCGCCGGCGGCCTCGCTGCCGCCGAGGAGACCACCGTGGTGGAGGAGGGGGATCTCGTTGAGCAGAATCTCCATTTCCCTGTCGACCTTCATCTCCAATTCCGCCGGTGAATTAGCTGCCGGACTCCGATCGGATCTTTATTATCGGGAAAAAAAAAAGAGAGAAATAAAACTCAGATGGGAAATTTGCGTGGGGGACTGATCGGATTGGGTTCTATTGGTTCGCGGTGAAGGATTTGGATTGGGATTGGAGCGAGGGGAGGTGGTTTCTTGGAGACGAGTTGTTGAGGCATGCAGAGGAGGAAGGAGGGGGTTTATATATGGATAGAGCGGGAAAGTAGTGACTGAGGTGAGGAGAGTGCCTACTGTTCAGGGTCTTCTTACCGAGTCTCATTTTCTTTATTTGGGCATTGCCCTGCCCTGACCCTTTTTTTTCACCTTAGCTTCCTCATTTATGTTTGCATGTTTCGGAATTCGGATGCTAAAATTTACAATTTAACTATCCTAACATAATAGGAGAAAACAATGTTCCAGTTGAGCTTTCGGTGAAAGAAAAATGTGTGAAATATACTCGAGAAAAATGTCGGTGTATGTTGTGTTTATAATCAGATCCCTTTTATAGTTCTCAAGTCCTTTTTCTTTCCATGATATATTTGTCCATCTTCTTTGAGATATTCAGATGAAGATATGACTAACATGCATTTGAAGTGAACAAATCCAGTCTCAAGCAAAACGGTACCCTGTTTTTCACTACTAAGATTTGTAACCGAAGCCTAGTGTGTGCCCTGGTATTTTCACTCTCAAAAATTAAACCTGTGAAGGAGGCCACTCCTTTTATATATAATATACTGTAGAGACCTAAGACACTGAATATCTGCCAGTTTACCCATTCAGAGCAATCTATTTTGAGGTTAACGGTTGCACAACGATGTGGCCCACTCCTTCACACTGACCATTCCTGTGGTCCAGTGTTGCCCAAATGTGCGCTTTTGGCCCTGCTGTCAGCGACACATGTCTGCACCTTTTTCAGCAGCTAAAAATATCTCTTGTATAGGATATTTCTTGGTCGGGTGCCTGCCTACTCGGGTTTCAGGAAGGAGAGGAGATATTTGTTGTTGTGCTTGGGATGCAGGTTGGGTCCAAAGGATGGGCAGCATTTGGACGCGACGCGACCCAGAAGTAGATAAACCTGAGGTTATCCGGACGCTAGTATGCCTGAACCTCATGCTTGGGCATGGACCAGGGCTCCTGCACTTTTTCGTACAAAGTTGTGTACACTAGGCAGTGTGGTCTTGAACATCACATCAAGTTATCAGTTGGAATCAGATCTTGTAAGGATGGCCTCATGACACGTGCAATGTTACTTTAGATATTTGCATGTTTTTCTTCTCTCGTCGAGGTGAAAATGTTGACAGAAAATTTAACATGGCAGGTTTGTAATTGTAACAGCAAGAGTTGAAAATCAACATCAAGATAAAATTCGAATCTCCAAAGGAAACACAACTTCAGCTAGGACTGAAAATACGTTGGAGAATAAGGGGACGCATCAAGCGGCTAAAGAAAACAAATTTGGTGTCCCCTTTTTGAGAGGCATACTATATGAATTTGACACTCTGTTACCCCTCAAGTAGACTGCTGCTGCTGCTGAGGTATAGTCAATTAGTCATCAAACAATATTTCATTCAGCTCTGCCTTCATCCGCCTTTGAGACAGCTTGATCCAACGATACAGTGGTGTTTTCTTCACTTATGCTGGCGCCAACAGGTGCAAGTTCATCCTTGCCCTCTTCCTGAGGGCCAGCATCAGCAGCCATAATGTCATCTGCTTTATCCTGTCCTTTTAACTTGGCTTGATCGATCTTGTCGGCCCCATCATTCATGGAGGCACCCTCACTACTCTGGGTGTTAGATGTGTTCTCTTGAATTGATACTTCATCGTTATCATCTTCAGTGTCTGGTGCTGGTGGGATAGGCCCTACGAATCCGCCATCTACATTCCTGCTGTCCACATCCATCTGATCCTCGGTGATTCCCTTGCTTCCTGCAGCCTCTTCATCAGTAGCTATATTTGTCTGCTGTGATTTCTCTTCAGAGCTGAGAGGCTTACTTTCATCCTCTTCCTCAGCAACATGATTCGGTGCCACAACTTCCTCTTCCTGAGCACGATTTTCAGCTTCTATTGCCGCCTGTACCTTGAGTTGCTTCTTGTGCTCCTCGAGCTGTTCTTGGATCTTCTGAAAACCAGAAACCAGCTCACCATAGCGGCTCTGGAGGGTCCTTTCTAGCGCTTTCTGTTTATTCACTTCTTCAGTCAAATTTAGGATTCGATACGAAGCAGCAAAATGTTCCTGTTTCTGCAGCTCTTGGAAGCACTCGAGTTCTGTTGCAGCAGTGTCCATTTGCTTGAATGTATCTTGGACCTGTGACCACAGTTTTCCAGCCCGTACCTAATAAAAAGCAAACAGCATGTTAGCAAAACATCAGCACTCGAATAGGATCTGCAGTGAAACAAGATGTAATCTGTATGGTCAACAATTTTGTTTCAATGAATAAGGGAGCAAATTTAGTCAGGCAAAAAGAAAGACCTAATAATACTAATTTGTAGCAGTCCAGTATCTATCATATTCAATTATTCAGGCTGGCTTCAACAGGGTTCAGTATTTGATTACAATTCAAAAAATGGGACAGATGAAAGAGAAGAATACATCAGGTTCCTTAAAACCTACTCTGGTTTGCTTTGCTAAAAAAAACCCTACTCTGGTTTGCCTCCACGAGAGCGTTTCACGGGAGCGCTCATGCCTTTGCGTACAGACGCATGGCTTCAGCTGTTTTGCACAAAAGTCCTCCATATTTTCTTAATTCAACCCGCAGTCCTATCCAGCCAACCCGTAGTGTACGCATTTATATGTTTTTCAGTTAACCCCTTGAATTAAATTTTATTTCTACATGAAGAGAGAATTCATGATCTCCATTAATTTTGCATAAAAACCCTGCTGGCCATTTTGTGGAGGACCCCCTAGGCAACCCTCGCTCCCCACATTCGCTGTTCATCTCTCCAATCCAGCAATCCTTCTTTTCTTCTCTTTTCCGGTACTCCCCGCCGCCACCCCTCTGCACGCGTCTCCCGGTGCTGCCTTCGCTTGAGCGCGGGCGTCATTCCAGATCTGCGGTTCGCAGGTCGTGCGAAGCTCAGGGGAGGCTCAGACATCCGCTCACAAAGCCGCGCCGCTGCAGCCCTGATACCTGCAGCTACGTCACCGCTTGCTGAAGACGTAAGCCCTTTTGAGCACCGCAACTATGCAAGCAGCGATGACCAGCTGTTATGACCGGGCTGCACTACTCCAGGCGCCGGCCCGTTAGTGGCTAATAAGCCATATTTATTTAAATTCAGGATTATCTTTTATATAATTAGCAGAGAGCTTGAAGGGTCAATTAGCAAAAGGAATATTTAGTTCTACAAATACCTTGTAATCAGGATGATTGAGATTAAGCAGAAACATATTTGTTTCTGGCTTCCTGAAGGGAGCCGGGAGACCTAACCCTAGCCGCCACCCCTCTTCCTCTCTCAGGCGCGCGTCCACTGGCTCCTCGCCGCCGGTCAATGGTCAAGCCTCGTCCTCCAATCGTCCATTCATACAATCTCCGATCAGTACGTGGGAGGCAGCAGCAGCATATCAACCTGGTATCGGACTTGGCCATGTCGATCCCGCTGCCCTCCACCATCGTGCCGCCCCTCTCCGCTGCGATTCCGCCGGGCACAACCGCGCCGCTACCCGCGGTCACCACGTCCGCCATGGTCCCGCAGTCCTCGCTGCAGATGACCGCAGGCGCGTCCTCCTCGGCCGTGGGCGTGATGACCAACGAACAGCCGACGGCGGCTGTCCTCGACCTCGGCAAGATGGTGGCAGGTGTTAGTCGCTGGATTCGCACTCTTGGTAGTAGCTGAATCCTTACTCTCATCGAGAGAGGATGACACTAGGAGTTGGGGCAATTTTCTGGTTTATTTCTCACACAAACTCATACAATGCCATGCCAACCTGAGGGGTTGGGGATACATATTTATAGGGCTGCTAGCCAGCCAAGCATATGCTAAGATGCTGTCCTAGATGCTAGTCTAAGATGCTGTCCTAGATGCTAGTCAAGATGCTGTCCTAAGATGCCGATGCTGTCCTAAGATGCTTGTCCTAAGATGCTGTCCTAAAGATGCTAACTGCTGTCCTAAAAGCAGTCAAGGATGCTATTACAAGGACACAAGGACCATGTGTTGCAGTCCCACAAAGACCAGCCACACACGGACTTATTCCTGTCATTCTCCCCCTAAGTCTTGTGTGGCGCCGTCTAGGAAACTCGGACCATCCCAATCCTGGTGCAAAGCTCCTGGAACTTCACTCGCCCAAGGGACTTGGTGAGAAGGTCTGCCAGCTGATCCTGGGTGTTGATGTAGCCGGCCTTGATGCTCCCCTCGTCCAAGCAGCTCCGAATGAAGTGGTACTTGATGCGGATGTGCTTGCTGCGCTCATGGAAGACGGGGTTCTTTGCTAAGGCCAAGGCGGACTTGCTGTCCACCCTGAGCTCCACCGCTTCAGTGTCTCTGCCGAGGAGATCACCAAGCAGTCGAGCGAGCCAGAGCGCCTGAGTCGAAGCGGTGGAAGCCGCTATGTACTCGGCCTCGCAGCTGGACAGGGCCACCACCTGCTGCTTGACCGACTGCCAGCTAACGAGGCACTTGCCGAGGAAGAAGAGGACCCCGCTTGTGCTCTTGCTGGTGTCGATGTCGCCCGCATGGTCACTGTCGCTGTACCCGACGAAGTGTGTCGCGCCAGGACACCTCGGGTAGTAGAGACCGTGGTCGAGGGTCCCCGCAACGTAGCGGATGATCCTCTTCACAGCCTGCTGGTGCTCCGTTGTCGGTCGTTGCATGAACCGACTAACGTAGCCGACGGAGAATGCCAAGTCCGGTCGTGTGTGGGCGAGGTAGCGAAGGCTCCCCACAAGACGCCGGTACTGCGTAGCGTCCACCTCCTCCGTCGTGCTGTCGCGGCTCAGCTTCAGCCTCTCCTCCATCGGAGTGAGGGCTGGGTTGCAGTCGGTGAGCCCAGCTAGCTCAACGATGCGCTTGGCGTAGGCGGTCTGTCGAAGCGTGATCCCGGAGTCATCCTGGTGCACCTCGATTCCCAGGTAGAAGGAGAGAGACCCCAGATCACTCATCTGGAAGGTGGCCTTCATCTCTTCCTTGAAAGCCGCCACCTCCGCCTCCTTGGTGCCGGTGATCACCAAGTCGTCGACGTAGACACCTACCAGCAGGGCCTTTCCTCCGTTGCCCCGCCGGTAGATGGCCGCCTCGTGCGGGCTTTGCTCGAAGCCCATCCCCTTCAGCGTGGAATCCAGCTTGGCATTCCACGCCCTCGGTGCCTGCCGCAAGCCATAGAGGGCCTTGCGCAGGCGAAGCACCTTGCCCTCCTTGCCGGGAATCGCAAATCCCGGCGGTTGATGCACGTAGACCTCCTCCTTCAAGTCGCCGTTAAGGAACGCCGACTTGACATCCATGTGATGGACACGCCAGCCCTCCTGGGCAGCTAGCGCAAGGAGGAGTCGCACGGACTCCATCCGTGCAACGGGCGCGAAGGCGTCGTCGAAGTCGATTCCTTCTTGCTGGACGAAGCCGCGCGCCACCAGACGCGCCTTGTGCTTGATCACCTCTCCGGTCTCGTCCTTCTTGAGCTTGAAGACCCACTTGAGAGAGATGGCGTGGTGGCCGGCTGGAAGATCGGCCAGCTCCCACGTCTTGTTCCGCTCGACGGCGTCCATCTCCATCTGCATCGCGGCACGCCATGCCGCGTCCCTCTCCGCCTCGGCGAAGGAACGAGGCTCGCCATCGTCCTGTGCGAGGTGCAGCTCCGCCTCAAAGTCATGCTGTGCCAGTCCAGGGACCGGCTGCTCGCCGAGGAGGTTGTCCACGGTACGGTAGCGCAGAGGCTCGCCGCCGTGGTAGGCGTCGATGCGATCCTCGTCGTTGGACAGCGGAGTGGCGAACTCCACTGTGCGCTGCTCGTCGTGGGCCGAAGCTGCCGGTGCCGAGCCTGAAGAGGAAGGGTCCGGTGTAGGAGAACGAGGCGTGGCCGGCGGTGCTGGTGGTGGACTCGCCGGAGCCTGTGGACTTGCCGGAGCTGGTGGTGGCGGTGGTGAAGGACTCGCCGGAGGTGGTGGCGAACGAGGTGGTGGGGTAGGCGAGCTCGGTGAGGACGAGCTGCTAGCTCCCCCCGCCTCCTTGAAGTGGACGTAGTCGACGACGAAATCGCTGTTCGTCGGAGTCGAGTCGTCATCCACCATCTTGCCCCACGTCCAGCTTCGCCCCTCGTCGAACGCGACGTCACGCGTGATGCGCACGCGCCGTGTCGCAGGGTCGAGGACGCGGTAGGCCTTGGCGCCCTCCGCGTAGCCGATGAAGACCCCTGGCGTGCTCCGGTCGTCGAGCTTGCCGACGTGGTTGAGCTCCTTGACGAAGACCAGGCAGCCGAAGACGCGAAGGTGGCTCACCGCGGGCTTGCGCCCATGCCAGGCCTCGTATGGCGTCTTGCCGTCGAGGGCCTTGGTGGGGGAGCGGTTGAGCAAGTGGACGGCAGTCATCACCGCCTCACCCCAGTAGATCGCCGGCATCCCTCTCTGCTTGAGGAGGGCACGGGCGGTGGCCACCACCGTCTGGTTGCGGCGTTCGACGACGCCGTTCTGCTGCGGAGTGTACGGCGCGGAGAAGTGGCGGTGGATCCCCTCATCGGCGCAGTACGCCGCGAACTCGGCCGCCGTGAACTCGCCGCCGTTGTCCGTGCGTAGGACCCGAAGCTTGCGGCCGCACTCCGCCTCCGCAGCAGCTTGAAGGTGCTTGATGGCGTCCGCTGCGGCTGCCTTGGCGTCAAGCAGGACAGCCCACATGTAGCGGGACACGTCGTCGACGAGGAGGAAATAGCGCCGGCCTCCAGGTGTAGCCGGTGTCACGGGGCCACAGAGGTCACCGTGTACGAGCTCCAGCTTCTCCTTGGCGCGGAAGCTCGCCTGGCGGGGGAAAGGGAGCCGCCGCAGCTTGGTGAGGACGCAGGTGTCGCAGAATTGCTCCACGTGGTCGACGTGCGGCATGCCCCGCACCATCTCCTTGCTGCCGAGCTGCCTCAGGGCCTCAAAGTTGAGGTGCCCAAAGCGCTCGTGCCACCTCCAAGCGTCGTCGTCGCGGCGGGCTGCAAGACAAAGAGGTTGCGCCACCTGTGCGTGAAGGACGTAGAGGCGGTTGCTCCTGTTGACCTTGACCAGGAGCCGGTGTCGATGATCCCAGATGCGCAGCACCCCGTGCTCGATCTCCACGCGCGATCCGCTCTCATCCAGCTGTCCCAAGCTGATGATGGAGTTCCTCAACGCGGGGATGTAGTAGACACCGGTGAGCAGCCTGTGCTCGCCAGTCTTGGCGACGAAGACGACAGAGCCGACGCCCTTGATCTCCACAGCGGAGGCGTCGCCGAACTTGACGGTGCCTCGAACGCTTGGGTCGAGCTCGGTGAAGAACTCCCGCCGCCCGGTCATGTGGTGGGTGGCGCCGGTGTCGAGGCACCACCCGTCGGTCTTGTCGTTGCCGGAGTTGTCGTCGAGGAGGGCGTGTGCTTTTGGCTCGTCAAGGTGGAGGAGAGCCGTTGCGGCCGGTGCCGCTGGAGGTAGTTCGATGCTCGCATGAGCAATGAACAGAGCCGGCTGCTCCTCCTCTTCCGCCTGCGCGACGTGGGCCTGGCCGCGTCGTGGCTGTCGACAATCCTTGGCCCAATGACCAAGCTTGCCGCAGTTGTAGCAAGGGTCGCCTCGTGCTGGCTTTTGCTTGCCAGCGGCGCCGCCCTGGGCGCCTCCACGATCATCACCCTCGGCACGTCCTCGCGCCCCTGCCTGGGCGTCTTTGCGCGGCTTGCCACGCTTGCCACGCTTGCGGCCGCCTGTCGTGGAAGAAGGCTCCCCCTTCTTCCTGTCACCTTGGCCGGCAGCCCACTGCTCCCGAGTGAGGAGGAGCTTCCCGCCAATGGTGACGGGTCCCGAGAGGCGCTGTGGCTCATCGCCGTCAACGACCTTGAGGCGGCCCAACGCCTCCTCGATCGTCATCGTGGAGAGGTCCAGCAGAGACTCGATTGAGCGAGCCATCTGCTTGTACTTCTCGGGGACGCAGCGGAAGAGCTTCTCAACAGCTCTCTCCTCGCCGTAGGTGTCGTCGCCGAACTGCACCAACTTCTGCAACAGAGTGTTGAGACGGAGAGCAAAGTCATCAACGTCCTCACCTGGCTTGAAGGCCAGGTTCTCCCACTCCTTGCGAAGTGCCTGCAGTGTGGACTTGCGGGCGCGGTCGCTGCCGATGCGTGCTGCAGCGATGGCGTCCCAAGCCTCCTTGGCAGTCCGCTTGCTGGTAAGCGAAAACTGCATCTCGGACGGGACTGCAGCAATGAGAGCATCCAGCGCCCGTCGATCTTGGTCGTAGTCGACGTCGCCGTACCGGACTGCATCCCACATATGCCGCACCTGGAGCTTCACCCTCATCACCGCAGCCCACTCAACGTAGTTGGTCTTGGTGAGGGTAGGCCACCCGCCGCCGGGGCCGACGTCCCTGACGACAGCCTGGTACTCGTGGTGACCACGGTACCGAACCGGGGAGAGAGAGCCGCGCTGCCTGTGAAGGCCGCGCTCTCCGTCGACTCGTCCGCCGCCGGGGCCGACGTCCCTGACGACAGCCTGGTACTCGTGGTGACCACGGTACCGAACCGGGGAGAGAGAGCCGCGCTGCCTGTGAAGGCCGCGCTCTCCGTCGACCCGTCCGCCGCCGCCATGCGCGCCTCCTCCAGGAGCGCCACCGCCGTGCGCGCCTCCTTCAGGAGCGCCGCCAGCGTGTCTGCGCCTGTCTGGGCTGCCGCCGCGCTCGTGGGCGTGCACGGCTGCCCACTGCGCCGCTCGCCCTCGCGATGCCTCCCTCTCCAGCAGCTCGAGGTCCGCGTCGGCGCTGTCATCAGCAGCGATGGAGCTGCTGTTGCTGCCGCGTAGAACCTCGACCTCCGCTGCTGCTGCACGCGCTGCATCCGCCGCCGCCGCTGCTTCCACCTCCGCTCTAGCTGCTGCTAGCTCCGCTGCTGCCAGCCTCGATGCCCTTGCCGCTGCTGCAGCGGCGTCTGCTGCCGCTCGCTCGCGCTTCTCTGCCGCGGCGAGGTCGGCCTCCTGCCGACGCCGCGTGCTCGAAGCGACCGAGCCCTGAGACTGGCCTGCGGACATGGCGCGCTATCGAGGGGGCTGCTGTGTGGAGAGCAGGGGCAGCCGGAGCTGCTGCTGCTACCGGCTGCAGTTGGGGCTGCTGCGAGGCCGGGGAAGGAGTAGAGCAGGAGATGCTCAGGCTACAGGATAGTACGGCTCCGATACCACTTGTTAGTCGCTGGATTCGCACTCTTGGTAGTAGCTGAATCCTTACTCTCATCGAGAGAGGATGACACTAGGAGTTGGGGCAATTTTCTGGTTTATTTCTCACACAAACTCATACAATGCCATGCCAACCTGAGGGGTTGGGGATACATATTTATAGGGCTGCTAGCCAGCCAAGCATATGCTAAGATGCTGTCCTAGATGCTAGTCTAAGATGCTGTCCTAGATGCTAGTCAAGATGCTGTCCTAAGATGCCGATGCTGTCCTAAGATGCTTGTCCTAAGATGCTGTCCTAAAGATGCTAACTGCTGTCCTAAAAGCAGTCAAGGATGCTATTACAAGGACACAAGGACCATGTGTTGCAGTCCCACAAAGACCAGCCACACACGGACTTATTCCTGTCAGCAGGTATCCACGGGTACCTGCTAGGGCCACAGCAGCCGACCCCGCCACCAACATGCCAGCCACAGCTGCCGCCGCCCCTACGGGATGCCACAGGACGACACGGGGGCCACCACCTCACCGGCGCCGTCGATTCCATCCGCTGGTGTGCCGATCCAGGACATCAACTTCCCCCACTCGCCGTCCCCATTACCGGCGTGGCTCACGGGCACTCCGCCGCCGGTCTACTCCATGCCGGCGCGTACGTCGATCCCGCAGGCGCCCCACATCACCGCGGGCTTCGGCCATGGGGGCGTTCCGGCGCCAGGTACACTCAACGGCGGCGTCGACGGGCCCTCTTCCACGGCTCCAGCGTCTGGCCGCCCCCGGCGTCCGAAGCGGCGTCATCAGCGGCCGCCCCCGCGGCATTCGGCGCGACTGAGTTTCAGCCGAAGGGCTTCAAGCTGGACTTCACCACGTATGACGGCTCCGTCGATCCGCTGAATTGGCTGACTCATTGTGAGCAATTCTTCTGGGGCCAGTGCACACCGATGGCACAGCGGACGTGGATGGCCTCATACCACCTCACCGGCGTCGCGCAAACGTGGTATTATGCCCTCTTGTTGGACGAGGGGATGCCATCCTGGGAGCGCTTCAAGGAGTTGTGCCGTCTTCGTTTCGAGCCACCCATCTACGGCTCGCGGTTGACCGAGTTGGGCCGCCTGCCGTTCCACTCCATGGTCCAGGAGTTTGCGGATCGCTTCCAGACGATTCTCACGCACTCCGGGGACATCTCGACGCGCCAGAAGGCAGAGCTCTTCGTCGGCGGTCTCCCAGAACATATTCGGGTGGACGTCGGGATGCACGCCCCGCCCGACCTCCAGTCGGCGATGTTCTCGGCCTATGCCTTCGAGAGCCGTGCCACCGCCATGACAACACTGCAGCAGCCGCAGCAGCAGCGCAGCGCTCATCCACCGCCACGGCCGGCCCTACCACCACGGCCGCAGGGGACGGCCGCGGCCCCTGCTGTAGCACCAGGTGTGCCAGCACCGGCTGCAGCGAGCGCGGCACCTGCAGCTCAGGGTGCAGCGGCTCCAGCACGCCCCTTCCGCCGTCTCTCGCCAGCCGAGATGCAAGACCGCCGCCGCCAAGGCCTCTGCTACAACTGCGATGACGACGGGGCACCAGCGGAGGACGCCATGGACGCGGCCTTGCCTGAGGAGCCGCGCGTCGACAAAGCCACCCACGCTCATGCTCTTGTGGTTTCAATGCATGCTCTTGCAGGGATCCGGACCTACCACACGATGCTCCTTCCGGTGACGATCAAGGGCGAGCGCCTCCTCGCCTTGTTGGACACCGGGTCCACTCACACCTTCCTCCAGGGCGCGGCTATGCGCCGCCTCAGGCTTGCTCCCGGGGGAGGCAACCTGCTCCGCGTCACGGTCGCCAGCGACGAGCGCGTGCCGTGCGAGGGGATAGCCCGTAACGTCCCCGTCATCATCAGTGGGGCGCCCATCACCTGCGTCGGGCTCATGCTGGGCTGCTTCGACTTCATCCTCGACGTCGACTTCGTTGGCGCGTTGGGCCCCCTCACGTGGGACTTCGAGGGGCTCACCGTGTCGTTCCAGCGGGACGGCCGCCGTGTCACGTGGCAGTGCGTGGGCGCCCCGGGCGCGCCTTCCTAGCAGCGCTCGCTGGCCGCGGCGCCACGGACCCGCAGCAACCGCTGCTGGACGAGCTCCTACTTCAGCACAGCGCCATCTTCGACACACCGCGCGGTCTCCCTCCGGCTCGCCCCTATGACCACCGAATCCACTTGTTGCCGGGGACTGCACCGGTAGCTGTGCGGCCTTACCGGTACCCGCAGCTACAGAAGGACGAGCTCGAGCGACAGTGCGCCGCCATGCTTGAGCAGGGCATCATCCGCCCCAGTACCTCGCCGTTTTCCGCCCCGGTGCTCCTGGTGAAGAAGGCGGACGAGTCGTGGCGCTTCTGCATCGACTACCGGGCGCTCAACGACCACATGTCCAAGGACAAGTTCCCGATCCCGGTGGTCGACGAGCTCCATGGGGCGAGGTTCTTCACCAAGCTCGACCTCCGCTCCGGGTACCACCAGGTGCGGATGCACCCGGCGGACGTCGAGAAGACCGCTTTCCCCACGCACCACGACCACTTCGAGTTCTTGGTGATGCCGTTTGGGCTCTCCAACGCCCCAGCTACCTTCCAGGCGTTGATGAACGACGTGATCCGCCTGTTCCTTCGCAGGTTTGTGCTGGTTTTCTTCGATGACATTCTCATTTACAGCTCGTCGTGGTCCGAGCACCTCCAGCACATGGGCCTCGTCTTCACCGCCTTGCGAGCACACGGTCTCTTTCTCAAGAGGTCGAAGTGTTCCTTCGGGGCCCTCTCTGTCACCTACCTCGGCCACATCATCTCCGCCGACGGCGTCGCTATGGACAGCGACAAGGTGGCCGCGGTCGCCTCTTGGCCGACGCCTCGCTCCCCGCGGGGTGTGCGCGGCTTCCTAGGGCTCGTCGGCTATTACAGGAAGTTCATCTGTGACTTCGGCTCCATTGCGGCGCCCCTCACGCGTCTCTTACGGAAGGAGGCGTTCGTCTGGACAGCTGAAGCGGACGAGGCCTTCGCTGCCCTCAAGCGGGCGCTCTCGTCGGCGCCTGTCCTGCAGATGCCCGACTTCGAGCGCCAGTTTGTGGTCGACTACGACGCCTCCGGTGCGGGGTTTGGCGCTGTTCTTCACCAGGGGGCGGGACCCTGGCCTTCTTCAGTCGACCCTTCGCCGCCCACCATGTCAAGTTGGCAGCGTACGAGCGCGAGCTCATCGGGCTGGTGCAAGCAGTCCAGCACTAGCGCCCGTACTTGTGGGGGCTGTTAGTCGCTGGATTCGCACTTTTGGTAGTAGCTGAATCCTTACTCTCATCGGGAGAGGATGACACTAGGAGTTGGGGCAATTTTCTGGTTTATTTCTCACACAAACTCATACAATGCCATGCCAACCTGAGGGGTTGGGGATACATATTTATAGGCTGCTAGCCAGCCAAGCATATGCCAAGATGCTAGTCTAAGATGCTAGTCTAGATGCTAACCACTTAGTCTAAGATGTTGTCCTAGATGCCAACTGCTGTCCTAAAAGCAGATGCTGTCCTAGATGCCGTCCTAGATGCTAACTGCTGTCCTAAAAGCAGTCAAAAGATGCTGGACACAAAGATCATGTGCTGCAGTGTGCAGCAGCCCTACAACCACCAGCCACAGAGACTTATCCATCAGGGGCGCCGCTTCCTCATCCGCACCGACCACTACAGCCTGAAGTTCCTCCTGGACCAGCGGCTGTCCACCGTGCCCCAGCACCAGTGGATCAGCAAGCTGTTCGGGTTCGACTTCACCGTCGAGTACCGCCCCGGGCGGCTCAACTCGGCAGCCGACGCGCTGTCCCACCGCGACGAGGAGACCGCGGTGCTGTGTGCGCTGTCCGGGCCGTCCTTCGACCTCTACGCCGACATCCGCCGCGCCACCGCGGCCGACCCGGTCGCGCGCGACCTGCTGCAGCAGCTGGCCGCGTCCTCCCTGGACGCGCCATGGGCAGCCGGGGACGGGTTTCTCCTCCATGGCAAGCGCATCTACATCCCGGCTATCAACGACCTGCGCCACCAAGTGGTGGCCCTCGCACACTCGGCTGGGCAGGAGGGGGTCCAGAAAACCCTTGTGCGCCTCCGAGGTGACTTCTACATCCCCGGCGATCGCCAGCTGGTGCATGACTTCGTCCACTCCTGCGACGTGTGCCAGCGGAACAAGACGCCGACCACCCAGCCGGTCGGCCTGTTGAAAGCCCAAGTTTGGTTTTGGTAATTAATGACACCAAGTTGCTAATGCCATGTGTTAAGTGTTTTGAGTTAGGCATAAGCAACACATGTGATGAAGGTGTATGTGGCAAGGAGTGGTGGCCACAAGATCACAAAGAGATGGTGCATGGACATGAAATGACGATCATGGTGGTGATGCACATAAAATGATTGACATGATGATCAAGTGGAGGAGAAGGATCTAAGAGCGCAAGGCAAAGGTATAACCATAGGGTTTTCCTTTTGTCGGTCTAAGATGAGTAGAGAAGTGATTGACCGGGTTTATGATACAAAACCGACTATCAAGAGGAGCAATCACGGTTAGCTCGGGAATCAAGTGCCACTAGATCAATGTCTTGAGCATATGCATTAGGATCTAGTTGAGAGCTAACATAACGCCTTAAAAAATGTTTGTGAAATGCTAACACACATGCACATGATGTACACTGGGTGGTGTTAGCACTTTTGCGAAGTCGGAGAAGAAACGGAGGCGAACGGTGGTCACTGTGGTGACCGGACGCTGCACCGGACGCAGTCATGGTTCGACCGGACGCGTCCAGTTAGTTCTTCGCTACAGTCAGGCGCGCAAGTGTTAGGGTTTGCAACCGGCGCGTCCGGTCCCTCATGGAACCGGAGCGTCCAGTCAGGCACCCAGAGGGGCAGAGCTAGACTTAGAGCCGATCAGACACACCGCGCGTCCGGTCACGTGCGATCGGACGCATCCGGTCGCGGTGGGAGCTCTCTGGACTCCGACCGGACGTCGGGTGCAGCGCGTCCGGTCAAACGCTGAAGCGCATCCGGTCACGGCAACGGCTACTTCTGGCGCGCACTGTTCATGCTTGTCCTGTAGTGACCGGACGCGTCCGGTCAGCACATTTTGCGCTGCGTCGTTCGGTAACGGCTAGCTGCGTATCCCTTCGCTATAAATAGAAGTCGGCCGGGGTTTGAGGGTAACTCTTGCACATTTTGAGACCTAGAGACATCCTTTGAGCTAGAGAACAACCCCTCCACTCATCTCTTTGCTTAGTTGCATATCTTGAGTTAGATTGAGTGAGATTCAAGTGCATTACTTGAGAGTTGCATTCTAGAGGCACTTGTTCTTCGAGTTGCTGCGGATTTCTTGTTACTCTTCCGTGTTTCCCGACACGGTAGACGGCTTGGAGCAGCGAAGGTGATTGAGCTCACAATTGAAGATTGTTGGAGCCCTCACAAGTGTTGTAAGGGGTTCTTGATCCTTTCCCGCGGGAGTTCGCAAATTGGATACTCTAGTGGAGCTCGTGGCTTGGAGGATCCCCATCTTGTGTGCGGTTGTGCGGCGCCCGCTGAGGGCTCGACTCTTGATAGTCGATTCGCTCGCGAACCGACAAGTGGGTGCATCACCACAACGATGAGTAGCTTGCCGGAAAGCAAGTGAACCTCGGTAAAAATCTTGTGTCATCTCTTTGCCGAGGATTTCTCTTGTGGTTGACCATTGCGATTGATTCTTCGAGTGTATTACTTCTCTACATCGTTGGTATAAGTCACTTGCTCTTTACTTTCTTGTACTAGTCCTATTGTAGTTTGCTTAGTGTAGCTTTTATCATATAGGAGTAAGTAGCTTAGTAACTTAGTCTTGTTGGTGTATATTAGAGATCATAGCCATGCTTCACTAGAATTATATAGGTGGCTTGCATAGTGTAGTTGAGCTAGTGCTAGAATTAGCTTAGCCATCTTTTATACTAACGTGGTTGTTTAGTGAAGCTTGTAGATTTTTAAATAGGCTATTCACCCCCCCTCTAGCCATTTGGACCTTACACCTGCTTTAGCCCTGGACATTCCGTCCCAGGTGTGGGCTGATATCTCCATGGACTTCATCGAGGGTCTCCCGAAGGTGCACGACAAGTCAGTGATTCTGACGGTGGTGGATCGCTTCTCGAAGTTCATCGCCCTCAGCCACCCTACACCGCCGCCTCGGTCGCCCGCGCCTTCTTCGAGAGGATTGTGCGCCTGCACGGCTTCCCCACCTCCATCGTCAGCAACCGCGACCCTGTCTTCACCAGCAATCTGTGGCGTGATCTCTTCAAGTGTGCAGGTGTGAAGCAGCGGCTTAGCACGGCGTTCCACCCCCAGACCGACGGCCAGTCAGAGGTCGTCAACAAGGTGATCACGATGTACTTGCGTTGTGCGACCGGTGACCGGCCGCGCTCGTGGGTCGACTGGCTCTCCTGGGCGGAGTACTGCTACAACACCTCGTACCACTCCACGCTCCGGGCAACGCCGTTCGAGGTTGTGTACGGGCAGCCCCCACCCTCCCTTCTACCGCACCAGGAGGGGGTGGCCCAGACGAAGGCGGTGGGCGCCATGCTGCGGGATTGGGACGCGTTCCTGTAGGAGGTCCGCGAGCATCTTCTTCAGGTGCAGCAGTACGCCAAGCGGCACTACGACGAGCACCATCGCGAGGTGGAGTTTGACGTGGGCGCATGGGTGCTGCTCCGACTCCTACACCGACCCACCCATGCTCTCGCTTCACCGTCGAAGGGCAAGTTGCGCCCTTGCTACGCCAGGCCGTTCCAGATCGTCGAGCGCATTGGCCCGGTGGCCTACCGCCTCCAACTTCCCGCGGAGGCGCGCCTGCATGACGTCTTCCATGTGGGGCTGTTGAAGTCCTACACCTACACTAGCGCCCCGCCTATAGGGTCGGTCGTGCTACCCCCAGTCCAGGACGAGCGGCTGCTGCCGGCGCCCGACCAGGTGTTGCGCGCCCAGATGCGACGGGGCGCTTGGCGCCTACTTGTCAAGTGGCAAGGCCTTCCGGAGGATGATGCGACATGGGAGCCACTGGAGGAGTTCAAGGCTCTCTACCCCGATGTCCAGCTCAAGGACGAGCTGTTTGCCAAGACGGGGAGAGATGTTATGACCAGGCTGCACTACTCCAGGCGCCGGCCCGTTAGTGGCTAATAAGCCATATTTATTTAAATTCAGGATTATCTTTTATATAATGCGGAGAGCTTGAGGGGTCAATTAGCAAAAGGAATATTTAGTTCTATAAATACCTTGTAATCAGGATGATTGAGATTAAGAAGAAACATATTTGTTTCCGGCTGCCTGAAGGGAGCCGGGAGACCTAACCCTAGCCGCCACCCCTCTTCCTCTCTCTCTCTCACGCACGCGTCCGTTGGCTCCTCGCCGCCGGTCAGTGTTCAAGCCTCGCCCTCCGATCGTCCATTCATACAATCTCCGATCGGTACGTGGGAGGCAACAGCAGCATATCACCAGCAGCACGAGCAACTTGAAGCAGGCAGCGCTCTTTGTCATGCCGCTGAAATCTTGGTTCGCCAAGAGACTGCCACTGGCAAGTCTGGTATCGTTGGATATGGGCATCTGGCTTCCATACGTGCTCTCCGCAGGTGGTGGCGTGCGGGGCTAGGTTTCTCGAGCGCAGCGGTAGAAGCAAAGATTTGGTGAGCCCGCTGATCTTGCTTCCTTTTACCTTGTCCATCTCTCTCACACTCCTTCCCAATTTCCCTTCCCTTTCTCCACATCAGGAGTTGACTAAGCCGATTCAGACAGGAGCGTGGCAGAGGTCCATTTGTTGCCTGAGAAGGCTCAAGGAAAGCCATATGAAGATTCTTGTGCTCAAGCGGCTGTTGAAAGTGGAATACATCCACCGAAGCATGTATGGGGAAGCGAGGAAGTGCCAAAGAAATCCATTGTGATGGTTGATTCTGGTATATGTATTTTAAATGATTCTGGTATATGTGATGGTGGAAGCATTAACTGGTTGCATCTCACCTTCTCTACCTAGCTAAAAAAATACATTGACCATAAAAATTTTGATTATTCATTTACTGCAGTCTGCAGATATGTGTTATGAATTATGTGCTATTCGTACTCGTAAGAAACAGTCACCAAATGTTATGTTGGGTTCAAAGACTATGTACCTGCAGTTATATCTGTTGATCCTAGAAATCTAAGGCTTCTAAGCATTAAGTTCTTAGTTCAGTATTTGAAGGCAAACATTGTTCTTTGTTTCAGCATAAGGACAAAGTGTGCTTTCAGCAATGCCACCTGACGTTGCCTTGGTAAATGGCTAATGTCCAACAATAGTGGATTTGACTGATTGAGTGGTTTTTTTAAAGAGATAAATGCTAATGATGTGAACAGGGGTTAAAATTCAATACCTCTTGATTCTAACTTACACACATCATTTGCGATGTTCTAGCTATGGTACGTCCAAGGCAAAAGATTATTTTCGCAGTGTTTGGAAGGCATCATGGTGGCACAAACCTACTGTTGTCTATTGGAGCCTATCTCTGTAGAAGTTTGTGTATTTATGTACTACAAGAATACCGGTCTATCACATGTCCTCCCCCACAACAGCTGCCATGTATCACTTATCTCCGGCACCAATCCAGTGGGCAACAAAGTACTACAGTTTTGCCTGCTTCAGGTTTGTGCCCGCATCCAATCATTTCATTGTTTTAAGTGATGTCCTAGGGTCCATGGAAGCAATAGCGAATATTTGGGATCCAACACAGTTGCTAGAAAAGGCAAATTTCAGTGTATCGTGTACTGTCGTATTGAGCTTTCTATAAGCTGTAGATATTGATGGTCTAAGACTCGTTATCATTTGAATATTATGTGGCACCACTTGCTTAAAATATGCTCCACAGTTTGGTCTGGTAGGGCACGCAAAGCACACTTAAAATTTCCAGTAAACCAAATAAAGAGAACTCAAAAGAAGCCATGCTATAAGAAATATTACTTAAATATAGATTATCTTGATTGCAGATGATGTACATGCCAAGTTTACCTGATATCCATGTGTCAGAAGCTTAATCTTCTGCTCAAGCCGAGAAGCCTTCTTAGCTTCATCATCCATTCGCTTCTTCACAGTTTCAAACTCATTTTGCAAAGCAGAAATCTTATCAGCATTTCCAGCAACACTAGCTAAACCATAGCTATTGTTGGTAGGAAAAAACATAAGGTCCTCTTGGCATGCATCATGTGCTTTCACAAAGTCCTCAAAAGATTCATTTTCATGACCCATGGCCACTCGAAGATATTGAATCTCCTCTTCAATCATAGAACTAGCCTGTCAATTTAAAAAATAAAACTAAGGCCATTTAAACAACTTATTCCATCATCCCATAGAATAAGAGAACAACAATCAAATGAAGGAGCATACAAACTTATGCACTATAAATGGTTTGATAACTACCATGCTTGTAGATTAAGTATTGTGATCTCTGTATTTCTTTTATCCATTGAAATGTCCAATTTAGTGTTATTGGCATGAATTTCAACACAGATACATGTATGTATGTTGTATCAATTTCATGAAAATTAGAATGCAAAGCTCAAACTATAGTTCACAATATTGCAGCGCATATAGAGTACTCTAGTGTGCAAAGTTGAATGCCATAAAAATGACAGTTCTAATTCACACATCACTTGCATATGACAATTCTAATCATCTGCATTCGAAGAGAAGATTCTAATTGTAAAATAAATGTTGTAGCTCTTAAAGAGTACGCTCAAATATTGTGTTCCTGAAATTTCTTATAATTCATCTTAACTCTTAAAGAATATGCTAAAATTTTGTGTACCTGAAATTTCTAATAATTTATGTTAACTAAGCCCTCTGCCTTAAAGGATATTACTCACATAAATCTATGCATTAGCTATTAAATCAAAATGAGAACTTGAAAAGCATGTTTTCATAATTCATTGTGCATGCTACTTGACCTCGGTTCAACTAACACAATGTGATTGGTAATTAAGTAATACAGATGACGAACATTATGGTGTCAGTGAGATACAGGCAGATGTGCACATAGGTTCTCAAGTTACTGTTTGTCCACCTAATATATCGTACCGTGAAACTGTACGTGTGGTGGGTCTAAAAAAATAATGGCAAAATTATAAGGAAAGAGGAGATAAGAGTTCATCATGAATAGTTGAATGCCAATATAGGAGGGCAGAGAAAAAGAATAGCACCTCTTTTAGTTCATCTTCATCAAAATCATCGATTTCAGGGACAAGAGCTCCCCCATTTTGCCGACGCTTGCTCCCTTTCTTTTTCTCTTTTTGAGTTTTTTCATCAAGAGGATATTTTGCATTATCATGCTCAAGAAGCCTAAGGAGCTCCTCATTTATTAGTTCATCAGCTTGTTCAAGTGATGTAGGAGGCACAAAGGTGCTTCTGCTTCTGCTTTCTCCACTTCTAATAAGAGATTGCCGGATAATTTCTACTGAAGCAGCAGGTGGCCTAGGCAGACTCCTCTGCAACACTTTGGATCTCTTTCTGAGCAATGCCTCCTGCCTAGCCTGTTCCTCAGCCCTTTCTCGTGCCAGTCTGTCTGACATGTCCTCTTCAATTTTCTCTTCAGCTTCTTCTGTCTCATCCTCTGTAATAGGTGGCATGACTATCTGGTACTCATTCCTTGGCTGTGGAATAGAAGCAAAACCAGATCGCAGGCCTTTTTTCAGTTCAGCTTGCCTACGAAGCTCAAGTTTAGTGCTGTCCTGCATTTCTACCTCTTCATTTATGCGCAGTTCATCACGAAAAGGAGTTCCTCTTGGTGTTAAACCAAAGCTGTGCCCCTCTCTAGATGGTGTCATACCAATCCTTGGAGTAATACCAGGTCCAGGGCTTGCCAAAGGTGTTGCCATTGGATTCGGTGTCTGTATCTCCTTCTTACGTGGTGTAACACCAGAGAAATCTGATGGGTGAAGCTCTGGGTTGTCACCTCCTAATAGAGGTGTTTGTGATTCTCTAAGACGTGCAAGATTTTCTGCCTCCATCATAATTGCATCACCCTTCCCAGCTGGAGTTCGTTGCGGAGTTCGCAATGGTGTCATACCAAGCCTTGGAGTCTGAGAATAGCTGGCAAGCAAAGTTCTTGTGGCAGTACTTCCTTCACCAAGCTCATCAGCTAAAGCAGGATCACCAGCATTGCCCATCTTTGCTATCTCCTCTAACTCATGGTCCGAAATTTGGGGAGGCGGCAGCATTAGCTTTGACCTCTTTGTGACAGCTTCTGGGTCATTTAGTTTATTCGCTTGCATTATAGCAGCAGGGGCATCCTGTCGCTGCAGGATCTTGTTCCTGGCGATATCTTGTTTCCTTAACTGTGCCTCTATATCTGCTCTTCTCTTCCCTTCAAGCTCCTCAATGGTCGTTGGAAACTGTACATGTTCAAGTGGCCTGTCTTCACCAACAGTGTCATAAAAACCTGGAGGTGGTCTCTTTTCAAATGGGATCTCAGCATTGTAGTCAATCCCCTTTCTCTTTCTTTTTCTGTGGCGTGTATCGATACCAGCCGCCTTCAATTCTCTCCTTTTCTGTAGTGAGGCAAGCCGTCTTGCCTCTTCAAGTTGTTTCTCTCTTGCCTTCCGTTTTGCCTTTTTACCCCTAGTGTTAGCTAAACGAGCCCTAGCCTCAGAAAGCATTTCTTTTTCATCTTCATCCATATCAACAGGATCAGGACGTGCAGGCTTTGACTCAGGGTTTGGGTCAATCTCACCAGGTCGCAGCTTCCTAGGGTCATCATTGGCCTCATAGTTTTCATCCTTTGCACATGCAGCATCAAGCAATTTTTCATAACGTTCAAGACACTGAGATGGTGTTCGACCTACAATAGGTGCAATTGTCCTCCACTGAGTAGGCATGAGTTTAGCAAGATGAAGTAGCTTCTCATCCTCTTCCCTTGTCCACTCAGTCTGAAATTAACATAGATGAGTTAGCACAGTGAGCGAACGATAAAAGAATCATCTTCATGACAGACATCAGTAAACAAGACAGACCTATGCCATAATACAGCACATGACCAATGAAAGAACTTTGAAGGTTATGGATTATTTAAATCATTCACTTCAATACATTGCAGACAATGTGAACTCCGAGAACTTCAGAAAAGTTAAAAATTAGAAGATTGTAATCCAACACCGTATTTACAAATTACAAATACTAGTGTACCACACATTCATTTAGATTTTAGAGAAAAAGGTTGCCTCACTCATATTTGGTCCCCATATGAGTGAGGATCCTGTTGAGGACCACCCTTTCTCTTTAGTACAATGAAACGCAGCTCTCCTGCGTTTTCCAAAAAAAAAGGCATTAATGGGTGTATTATACTTTTAGCAACATGGGTCCACATTTCAATAAATGAAGAAAAGGCATTTATCTTGGTAATGATATAGGTCCTGGTCTGCAGAATTCAAATATTGGAATGGTTTCAACTCTGTAGCAGTCTTCAACATTCATGAGGTTCTTTCACATGTGAACCCAAATATGTGTTTTCTTTATTAATAAAAAACTAAACAGTGTAAAAGCATGTTACATGGAAAAGGTACTAAGTATTAACACTCAACACAGCAAGAAAACAAAAGCTGCATCAAATATAGCAATCTTCTGGACACATAACAGAATATCCTAAGAGAAAACTGAAAGGCTTTGTCTTCTATTTTTAAGCAGCAAAACGTGACTAGTCACAGGAAGAGATAAAAATATAGGGACAGTACTTCTTACAAACGTCATTAATGCACTGCTTATAAATATGAAGCATAGTTGCTAGTAGCATTCCAAGTTATATCAAATTATCAATACAATGATGAACAGTGGCAGAGCCACCGCCCGGCCACCCCGGGCGGGCGGCCGGCCAGCCAGCCGGCCTTATCGCCGACGTTCAAAAAATTATATCAAAGTAGAACCCTGTAATTTTCTAGCTAAATATTTTTGCATAATAAGAATTGCCCGGGCTCCTAAAAGTTTCTGGCTCCACTAATGATGATGAAAATGCTAACATAGGTTGTATTGATTTCATATATCAGAAAAAAATATTGACTGATAAACTTACCGCAGGCATTCATCTTATAAATATTAAAGCATGAAAAGGTTTAATAGCTCTATGTTACCAAGGAACACTTGTCAATTAAAAACTGACATTTGCAAAATACCTGCAAGCCAGCAGCCAGTAATAACCAATCATTTGCACAGCAACAACTAGAAATCTATGAACACTAAAAGTTTCCAAAAGCTAACCAGTTCCAAAACAAGATAAGTAGACTCTTTATTAACTAAAGTATGTTAATGGTCCAATAATTAATATTCATATTTCACCCTGTTCTTGCAATTAAATACATTAAGACTAGAGAAAGTAAGTTAGAACTCATTTTACCAATTAACCATTGAATCAGCCTATTTAGCTTATTAATTCAAACTTAATAAACTATCTAGGTGCATTTTCACAGTATGATAAAATTTTAGACAGATTGCAATAGGCAGTCAGCATGGAACCACTGCTGCTGATAAAGCTATTTGGTCACTGAGAACCTAACTGTAGAAGTGGCATGCCACTGATCGCAACACAGTGGACCACTTTGAATAACCAAATCCAATTAAAAGAAGCTGTCCTTCAGCATAATTTCAGATAAAATAAAGTATCTACCCAGTGGACCAAACCTTCTTTTAGTAGTTTGCATCTGCTATAGACATTTCTCACAACCAAAATATCAAATTTTACTTAAAACAGTGCAAAATTTCTCTTTTGGCAAGGAAAAAAAATTGATTCAGGTGCTTAGTCCAGTTACATATAGTGACCACTAGACTAATTGACTAAAACTTTTCATTTAGTTAATATCTATGTTGAAATGTATGTTGTCTAGCTGGTAGAAATAATAGATGTTATAAGCTGATGCTGAATCCATAGCATGTAAACATGGATGCTTACCAAGACAAAACCAAAAGATAACAAT
>CM039610.1:30480547-30549524 GCA_022457205.1 Saccharum spontaneum | reverse complement strand
TTCATAATTCATTGTGCATGCTACTTGACCTCGGTTCAACTAACACAATGTGATTGGTAATTAAGTAATACAGATGACGAACATTATGGTGTCAGTGAGATACAGGCAGATGTGCACATAGGTTCTCAAGTTACTGTTTGTCCACCTAATATATCGTACCGTGAAACTGTACGTGTGGTGGGTCTAAAAAAATAATGGCAAAATTATAAGGAAAGAGGAGATAAGAGTTCATCATGAATAGTTGAATGCCAATATAGGAGGGCAGAGAAAAAGAATAGCACCTCTTTTAGTTCATCTTCATCAAAATCATCGATTTCAGGGACAAGAGCTCCCCCATTTTGCCGACGCTTGCTCCCTTTCTTTTTCTCTTTTTGAGTTTTTTCATCAAGAGGATATTTTGCATTATCATGCTCAAGAAGCCTAAGGAGCTCCTCATTTATTAGTTCATCAGCTTGTTCAAGTGATGTAGGAGGCACAAAGGTGCTTCTGCTTCTGCTTTCTCCACTTCTAATAAGAGATTGCCGGATAATTTCTACTGAAGCAGCAGGTGGCCTAGGCAGACTCCTCTGCAACACTTTGGATCTCTTTCTGAGCAATGCCTCCTGCCTAGCCTGTTCCTCAGCCCTTTCTCGTGCCAGTCTGTCTGACATGTCCTCTTCAATTTTCTCTTCAGCTTCTTCTGTCTCATCCTCTGTAATAGGTGGCATGACTATCTGGTACTCATTCCTTGGCTGTGGAATAGAAGCAAAACCAGATCGCAGGCCTTTTTTCAGTTCAGCTTGCCTACGAAGCTCAAGTTTAGTGCTGTCCTGCATTTCTACCTCTTCATTTATGCGCAGTTCATCACGAAAAGGAGTTCCTCTTGGTGTTAAACCAAAGCTGTGCCCCTCTCTAGATGGTGTCATACCAATCCTTGGAGTAATACCAGGTCCAGGGCTTGCCAAAGGTGTTGCCATTGGATTCGGTGTCTGTATCTCCTTCTTACGTGGTGTAACACCAGAGAAATCTGATGGGTGAAGCTCTGGGTTGTCACCTCCTAATAGAGGTGTTTGTGATTCTCTAAGACGTGCAAGATTTTCTGCCTCCATCATAATTGCATCACCCTTCCCAGCTGGAGTTCGTTGCGGAGTTCGCAATGGTGTCATACCAAGCCTTGGAGTCTGAGAATAGCTGGCAAGCAAAGTTCTTGTGGCAGTACTTCCTTCACCAAGCTCATCAGCTAAAGCAGGATCACCAGCATTGCCCATCTTTGCTATCTCCTCTAACTCATGGTCCGAAATTTGGGGAGGCGGCAGCATTAGCTTTGACCTCTTTGTGACAGCTTCTGGGTCATTTAGTTTATTCGCTTGCATTATAGCAGCAGGGGCATCCTGTCGCTGCAGGATCTTGTTCCTGGCGATATCTTGTTTCCTTAACTGTGCCTCTATATCTGCTCTTCTCTTCCCTTCAAGCTCCTCAATGGTCGTTGGAAACTGTACATGTTCAAGTGGCCTGTCTTCACCAACAGTGTCATAAAAACCTGGAGGTGGTCTCTTTTCAAATGGGATCTCAGCATTGTAGTCAATCCCCTTTCTCTTTCTTTTTCTGTGGCGTGTATCGATACCAGCCGCCTTCAATTCTCTCCTTTTCTGTAGTGAGGCAAGCCGTCTTGCCTCTTCAAGTTGTTTCTCTCTTGCCTTCCGTTTTGCCTTTTTACCCCTAGTGTTAGCTAAACGAGCCCTAGCCTCAGAAAGCATTTCTTTTTCATCTTCATCCATATCAACAGGATCAGGACGTGCAGGCTTTGACTCAGGGTTTGGGTCAATCTCACCAGGTCGCAGCTTCCTAGGGTCATCATTGGCCTCATAGTTTTCATCCTTTGCACATGCAGCATCAAGCAATTTTTCATAACGTTCAAGACACTGAGATGGTGTTCGACCTACAATAGGTGCAATTGTCCTCCACTGAGTAGGCATGAGTTTAGCAAGATGAAGTAGCTTCTCATCCTCTTCCCTTGTCCACTCAGTCTGAAATTAACATAGATGAGTTAGCACAGTGAGCGAACGATAAAAGAATCATCTTCATGACAGACATCAGTAAACAAGACAGACCTATGCCATAATACAGCACATGACCAATGAAAGAACTTTGAAGGTTATGGATTATTTAAATCATTCACTTCAATACATTGCAGACAATGTGAACTCCGAGAACTTCAGAAAAGTTAAAAATTAGAAGATTGTAATCCAACACCGTATTTACAAATTACAAATACTAGTGTACCACACATTCATTTAGATTTTAGAGAAAAAGGTTGCCTCACTCATATTTGGTCCCCATATGAGTGAGGATCCTGTTGAGGACCACCCTTTCTCTTTAGTACAATGAAACGCAGCTCTCCTGCGTTTTCCAAAAAAAAAGGCATTAATGGGTGTATTATACTTTTAGCAACATGGGTCCACATTTCAATAAATGAAGAAAAGGCATTTATCTTGGTAATGATATAGGTCCTGGTCTGCAGAATTCAAATATTGGAATGGTTTCAACTCTGTAGCAGTCTTCAACATTCATGAGGTTCTTTCACATGTGAACCCAAATATGTGTTTTCTTTATTAATAAAAACTAAACAGTGTAAAAGCATGTTACATGGAAAAGGTACTAAGTATTAACACTCAACACAGCAAGAAAACAAAAGCTGCATCAAATATAGCAATCTTCTGGACACATAACAGAATATCCTAAGAGAAAACTGAAAGGCTTTGTCTTCTATTTTTAAGCAGCAAAACGTGACTAGTCACAGGAAGAGATAAAAATATAGGGACAGTACTTCTTACAAACGTCATTAATGCACTGCTTATAAATATGAAGCATAGTTGCTAGTAGCATTCCAAGTTATATCAAATTATCAATACAATGATGAACAGTGGCAGAGCCACCGCCCGGCCACCCCGGGCGGGCGGCCGGCCAGCCAGCCGGCCTTATCGCCGACGTTCAAAAAATTATATCAAAGTAGAACCCTGTAATTTTCTAGCTAAATATTTTTGCATAATAAGAATTGCCCGGGCTCCTAAAAGTTTCTGGCTCCACTAATGATGATGAAAATGCTAACATAGGTTGTATTGATTTCATATATCAGAAAAAAATATTGACTGATAAACTTACCGCAGGCATTCATCTTATAAATATTAAAGCATGAAAAGGTTTAATAGCTCTATGTTACCAAGGAACACTTGTCAATTAAAAACTGACATTTGCAAAATACCTGCAAGCCAGCAGCCAGTAATAACCAATCATTTGCACAGCAACAACTAGAAATCTATGAACACTAAAAGTTTCCAAAAGCTAACCAGTTCCAAAACAAGATAAGTAGACTCTTTATTAACTAAAGTATGTTAATGGTCCAATAATTAATATTCATATTTCACCCTGTTCTTGCAATTAAATACATTAAGACTAGAGAAAGTAAGTTAGAACTCATTTTACCAATTAACCATTGAATCAGCCTATTTAGCTTATTAATTCAAACTTAATAAACTATCTAGGTGCATTTTCACAGTATGATAAAATTTTAGACAGATTGCAATAGGCAGTCAGCATGGAACCACTGCTGCTGATAAAGCTATTTGGTCACTGAGAACCTAACTGTAGAAGTGGCATGCCACTGATCGCAACACAGTGGACCACTTTGAATAACCAAATCCAATTAAAAGAAGCTGTCCTTCAGCATAATTTCAGATAAAATAAAGTATCTACCCAGTGGACCAAACCTTCTTTTAGTAGTTTGCATCTGCTATAGACATTTCTCACAACCAAAATATCAAATTTTACTTAAAACAGTGCAAAATTTCTCTTTTGGCAAGGAAAAAAAATTGATTCAGGTGCTTAGTCCAGTTACATATAGTGACCACTAGACTAATTGACTAAAACTTTTCATTTAGTTAATATCTATGTTGAAATGTATGTTGTCTAGCTGGTAGAAATAATAGATGTTATAAGCTGATGCTGAATCCATAGCATGTAAACATGGATGCTTACCAAGACAAAACCAAAAGATAACAATTTGCTATCTGGCTCCAAAAGGCATTAGAATCAATAACCTACTAAGAGTGCCAATATTTTGTATTACCGCCAACTTGAAGCTCAAGATGTTCAAGATGAAAGCAGATATTCTTTTATCTGATTCTAAAGTTCGCCAGTTCAGATGCTTGCGAAAGGATAACACTTAGTCGTCCAATGAGATTGTCACAATCCATAACCAGCATACTAATGAAGGTTCATAGAACATAAATCATGTTGTTGTTCCATTGCATAAATGCATACAAAAACCATCTCTTTTTTTCCCCTTTTAGTATGCAGGGATCATATTGTTACAAAGGCTGGGAGGGATCTGGTCAGACATATGGGAAAAGCAAGATAAGAGGAAGAGTCCACTGGCTACTTTTCATCATGACACTAAATTGCGAAGAACTAAGTCAAGTATTAAGCATGCAAGATTTCAGAGGAAAGGAAATCACTTGTTCACTTCTAGTGCTTTCCACTTTCTCGGCCGACAATGTTCTGTGCTGCTGAGAAGTTTAATTTAAAACAACTAAACTGTGTCATCACAAAACCACTCCAGAATACTTAATTATCACACCTCTACTGATTTGGATGAACTAGACACTATCCAGTGACAGTTGCCCTCTCATTGTGAATTGTGGCCTTACCAATGCAGCAGGATTCAGACAGTGTTCTAAACGTGGCTGCTAGACCTCTTTTAAAGGAAAGTGTGCTACCTATTTACCATATATAATCGCTATCAGAAGGATAACCCAGCCAATCCCAACAAATACCAACTACTGATTTTTAGAACACTGCATATAGTACAGACGATAAGGTTTCAGATGGCACAAAATCGTTAGATTGGCATCTCATTTCACACAAATGAGGAGTTCACATCACACAGCGCTTGTACCTCTAGATCCTTAGCAGAATAACACTCCAAACACCGGCAAAAATCAGTAATAGAACGGCGACCGGGCGAAGAGGCTAGTCTACCGAGAAGAGACAGATCCGTGAGACAGGCGAGCAGTCGGGTACCTTCTTGATGGACGGGTCGAGCCACTCGTACCAGCGGGCCTTGCACTGCTTGGCGGACTTGCGGACAAGCAGCGACGAGATGCGCGCCCACTGGTTCTTGCCGTACTTCATCACGGCCGCCTTGAGGATCTCGTCCTCCGTATTCTTCCACACGCCTCCCTTGATCATGATCCTCATCTTGCCCCCCCTCTGACCTGATTCGCCTCCTCCGCTAGTTTCTCCCTCCCCGGGTAAGGGGAGGGGAGAGGGAGTCGCTTTCCCGGTTCCTCCGCCGCGCGCCCTGACCACGGGGGGCCTCCGGCGACGCCTAGGGTCTCGCCCGGAGCTGCGGACCTCGGGGCAAACGGTGGCTGGGGTTTAGGGTTCGGTGAGGTGAGCGGCGGCGGCGTACGCGCGCGGTGAGGAGAGGAACAAAGGGTAGACACAATGCGGGTATGCAAAGATAGGAGAAATTTTGATATTTAACCCTGTATTCGTGCGCCCCTGCAGATTTGACATTAAATTCGAAGGACTTTGAAAATATAACCCTGCAACTGCGAATTTCTTTGAAATTTAGGATTCTTAAGACTTTCTTTCTTTTATTAATTCTAAGGGCCTTCTCTCGCTGTGTAGGACACGCGAAAAGACTATACTGCCCCCTCTCCTAATTGAACTGAGTCGGACTTCCCCTCCCCTGTTTCCTGTCGCGACTCGCACAGAGCCGCGACTTGCACAGAGGCGCCGCAACCCCGCCCGAAGAGGAGAACGGCGCCGAGGGAGCTCCCTGCCGCGGCCGCAGAAGGCCGCCACCGCCGAGTCCTGCCGCGCAAGCCGTCATCCCCACCTCCCTAGCCTATGGTGGTGTGATCAAACCACTTCCTGATAAGTCTCAATGGGTGAAAGTGGATCCTGGATTCAAAGTGCTACCACCACTCAGTAAGAGAGAGGTTGGGAGACAAAGGAAACTCAGAGTACCTAGCTGCATTGAGAACAAGGGAAGCAAGCCTAGGGGCAAAGGCGCGTGGCAGGTGAGGTGTCCAAATTGCTTGGGTCTTGGCCATAGGTCTACATCCCCAAAGTGCCCTCGCAATGGAACAAAGAAGAGTTAAATGCTTGTGCCTTTTTTGAACTAACACATATTTGCTTTATATTTTGTACTCATCTCAATTGTACATTTAAAGGAAAAGTCGGGCCAAGAAAGGGAAGGCAGGTAGGCCTGCTGGTTGTACCAAAGATGATGCAGCTCCTAGTCCATCCAAAAGGCAGAAGGTTCATATGGCAGAAAATTCAGTGAATAATAGTTCTGGTCCTGTTAAAAGGTAACTAAACTTTAACTTGAAATTTGAAACACTAGTCTCTTTTTTAGGCTAAATATTTGTCTCATTTTGCAGCCAATTGCAATTAATAGTGGTGGAACCTAGAGGGACAAATCAGCTCACTACAAGCCCCAGAGCGGTGACAAGAAGGTAAAAATGATTGACTCTGTACATGCTTATCTTAGGCCATGTACTGAACCATTCCATTTATCTATGGTATTCAGTCAGACTAGAGAAGGACCAAGCAATACTTTGACCACTCCAAAGAAGAGTCTAAGGAAGAGGCTAGGTCTCAAGAAAAAACTTACTCCAAGGAAGGAGAAGAACATGGATGTTTGAATAATCTTACGCCAATGTCATGAGACTTTTGTTTGTTTAGATTCCCAGCCATCTTTTGTGTGTGTGAACTTGTAGTCTTAAATTGGCTAGATGATTCTACTCTCTGTGTGATGTTATGTGAACTATGTGAACATGTACTCTTATCAAATTGGCTAGATGGTTGAACTGTCGACGTGCACGCAATATTTTCTAAATTATATGGCTGTTTATTGTCTATGCTGAAATTTTATTATAATTTATCACATCTATTTTGACCAAAATATTAAATATGTGCAAAATTTTAATCTTAGGGAGCATGGGAACTGTTGGGAAGGAGAATGGAATGGCTGAGAACGATCTGGGGAAAAAACGGCCGAACTAATGTAGCTAAGGGTCTGGACGTGTGTTTAGACCACCTGAATAGAGAGGGGTACTATCGTCTTTTCCAGTGTCCTAAACAGTGTAAAAGGAGGGCTGGAATTAATAAAATAGAGAAACCCTTCGAAATCCTAAATTTCAAAGGAATTCACAGTCGCAGAGTTATATTTCCAAGGGCCTGCGAATTTAATGTCAAATCTTGAGGGACGCACGAATATAGGGTTAAATATCAAAATTTCTCCAAAGATAGGGAGCGAATTGACAGAGTTTGAGTTCAGGTTCGAGAGTCGGTTCGCTAGGCTTGTGACTCTGAACAGTGAACAGTATTAGCCCGGTTTACCACTATCCCGTGCAGTTGCTATTGCTACTGCAACTTATGCAGTCGGACGTTTTCAGCCTTCCGATGACCATCCGACGGCCCAAGCGAACCAAGCAATACTTCTCCCTCCTTTGCTGCTGCTTCTTCCTCTTCACTCTGCTGCTTGTCTATCTTGTTTAAGGAACCAAGCACTGTGGCATCGATGGCCAACGGCACGACGCTGGCCACCTGCTCCGTGGCAAGGGCAAGGCACCTGGCCTGCTCCTTCGTGAGCCACACACCCTGGCCCCTCATGGCCACCGCGAACACCATCACATTTCTCAGCTGCTGGCCGGATGCTGGCCACGGCTCCACGACGAGCGCACGCCAGAATAGGACACCAGGACATTGCCGCCGCCGCCGCGGTACTCCATGTTGTAATCTAGTTGCATTTTGTTTCGGTTATAGACTTGCATTAGGTGCATGTTTATCTTGTAATCGGTCACCGGTGGTAGCGGCCTGCTTGGACACGTCATGACTACGTCCAATTTCTGTTTGCACCCGCCACGGTGATCACGGCAGCCACGTAGCGCACGTCGTCGCAAAATCAGGGGCGTCGCCCACCGTGCGAGCTGTGGCCAGGAGTCGGGCTACGAAGCTCGTGCATGCATTGTGTATATGTGTATGCATTGTGTATATGCGTCACCCACCGATCGTGTTTTGCCGATCTTGGACGAGCTGCAATCTCCGGCAGCCGGTCTCAACACTCCACCATGACCATCTCGTTGCGGCAGTTGTCCGCGTGCATGGCAGCATCGAGCTGCTAGGAGAGGATCAAGGAAGAGGAGGACCGGTGAGGGCATCGGACCGGCGATGTTGATGTCGCACATGGAGAGCGACGAAGGACGGCGCGCGGCGGCGGATCGGAAGGCGAGATACACGCCGCCGATGAAGGAGGAGGTGGTGCATCTGCATCAACAGGTGCGCACGGAGCATGCAGCAACAGGCGATGGCCACTGCCACTCTAAACTCTGAAGACCACCGTGCCCGTGCGGCTGCGCTTCGGCAAGGTGCTGCGGACGTTCACCGTTCATGTCAGGGCGCACAGCGACGTGGTGGTCGACAGGCTCTTTGGCGATGTGGCCGGCAACAAGGGTGCAGGGTCAGGGTCAGGCCGTTCTAGCGGTGGTGGTGATTGCCGTCACGCCGGCACTCGCTGAGTTGCTGGCTCGCATCCATAGGTGCTACATGAACAAGACGGACAGGCAGAGGAGGAAGAAATGCTTGGTTTGTTTGGGCCATCGGATGGTCTTCGGATGGCTGAAAATGATCCACTGCTTAAGTTGCAGTAGCAATAGCAACTGCACGGGATCTCAGTCCTTATCACTCATGATACCATGTTTCTCTCTCGTAATAAAACAACATAAGTCGACTTATAACTGTAAAAACCATCCGCTGAACAGCTTAAAAGCACAACTTCTGATGCTCAATCGTCGTCAAATTTGGACAGAATATGCAGTGCAAAGGTGGAAACATATAAATTTACTTTAAAGGTATATTTCCATCACTTAGATTTTTTTAAACGGAACGAATAGGGCCAGGACGTCCGGCACAAGGCCTGGGTCTCGCGCCGGACGCCGCTCCCCACGCCCTGTGCCTACTTCGTTCCGCATGCCCCACCCACTCGATTTTGCGCCACTCGAACGACTCGTCCCACCCACGCTGCCTGTCCCCACGCGGGCCCACGTCGTCCGAACATAACCAGCATCGAGAAGAGGAGACACCGAGACGAGGTAGCAGAAGGCGAGGATGGAGATACAACACATGATCTGCTTTTGAAATATCCAAATAAAACATTTGCAACATACGTTCGAAAACAATTGAAACACTTGCAACATACGTCTGAAACACTTGTAAAATCACCTGAAAGACGCTTGAAAAAGCAATTACAAAATATGTGCAACATCTAGATAAAATACATGCAACATATGTGTGAAACACGCGAAACATTTAGATAAACACACTTATAACATACGTCTAAAAAACAACTGAAACATTAGGAACAAAAGTTTGCAACATACATGTACAACCATTGCAACATATGCAACATCCCGATCTACTTTTGCAACATCCACATGAAACACCTACGATATCTAGATGAAACATTTGAAACACTTGGAACATATTCTTGTAACATGCGTTTCTAGTGCGCAATGTCACCTTGCTGCTCGAACGAATCATCGAGTTCGATGCCGCGCGCACCGCATGGAGCTCGTCAGTGCGCCTTTGGTTGAGGACCTGCTCGGCAACTTAGGTGAGGACCTGCGTGAGGCGCACGAGCACCCCTGGACGAGCACCTGCTCCGCGACCTGGGCTAGCGCACCCTGGGCACGGTGGAGGACGAGCTTTGCGCGATGGGGGATGGAGGCGGCGCGGGGGATGGCGGCGACGGCATGCTATAGTGGCCTGGCAGGGTCGGCGCCCGAGTGCTGCACCTCGGAGGCGGTTGCTCGCCACGCCTGGCTGGGCCAGCGGCCGAGCGCTGGAGGCGGCACACGAGCGATTAGGAGCAAGTAAGCGGTTAAGAACGAGTACGTGGACAAGCTGATTTTTTATTTAGAAACGAAGGAGTGGGGATCTTGGACCGGCATCGCGCGGCCCACCAACGGTGTGTTCGGGCGCCCGGATGCCTGCTTCCTAGCATTAGTATTTTTTAAATGGTGTACATCTATAGTGTATTCATATGTGTTTTGTTGTAGTTTCAAAATATGTGTTTTGTTGTAAAATTGGATTCAAACTCATTTATAAAAATTCATACAAATTATAAAATTCATTTGCATGTTCCTTGACACAAATTTTTAGGTTTTTCGGCTTCTAGTGTACATGTGTTCCTTTTTTCAATTTTGCATTATTTTCTAGATTCAATTTGAATTCCAAGTTTTGCACCAAGGTACATAAGTACATACATGGATACACGTTGGGTGTGCATCGTCTTAAAAATTTTCAAGCGACGACACTATATATTTTTGAAATGAGTATATGTTTCAATACGTTTTTGCACTACATATTTTTATCTCAAATTCGCTCATAAGCCGTATGTGCATCTCAAAAAAAAACTTTGCTGATACAGGGAGTAGCAACCCACTGATTTTAGAAAAAAAATGTAAACAATGATGTTTATGTTTTAAATCTACCTTTTTCATATAACTTGTCATGATAAATGCTGAAACGATCTCAATTAGATGTATTCCTTGTATACAAGATTTTTAAATTTTCTTGGGCCTGTATGTGACATTTATTTTTGCTATGCTAAATTGATTGTTATATTCAGAATTAGAACATTTATTTTTAAACATGTTGGAAGCATGTCATTTGTATCTGCAATTTACATCATCTTCTTCTTCATGTTCAGAACGTTCCTTTGTTGAGAACTTGAGATCAAGCAACTCCTCTCCTCCTGTCACAGAACCTCCTAATTATGATGGCCCACATGTACCCGTCATCGTTATAATGACCTCTAACAGCCGTACTTATGTTCCTCATAACTTAAAAGGCCTGCTTTCCTCCGAACAGGATTCAATCACAGGAGTATTACAATATTACAACAGTTTATTCAAAATATTCAACAGAGTAAAGTAGCGGAAGTCTTACAATAACTTAAGTTTACAAACCAGTTTTTAAACCTCAAATCTTATGTAGCATTATTACAAACCAGTAGTAGAGAAGTATCGGTAGTAACTTTATTACATCACACAAGCGAGATGCCTTGCCCAAAGGCCACACAGTCTACTCGTCGTCACTTTCTTCAGCCACAACGGTCATGCAACAAGGCTCAAAGCAGACTTGTTCATGAACCGCACCTGCAACAAGGGGTTCAACAAACCCTGAGTACGAGAGTACTCAACAAGACTTACCCGACTAAGACAAAGACTCCAAGGGCATGCTAGCTTTAGGGAATCAAGGTACGAGTATTCAAGAATCAATTTTTTTTGCAGAAAAGCTTACTAAAGTAAGTCCTTACCTTCAATATTTTACTTTTACCATTGATGGTTCATTAACCAATTCTAAGTGATCCTAATCTAGATCAAAGTAATTATCATCAAAACCTTTCTCATTCTTTCTTTCAATTTCAATTCTTAACTACGATGTAAGTCAGGTGATCAAGTCTCCATAACCGAGGAGCAAACGACGATTCAAACCGATTATACCCAGCTGGGGATCTCTAACTTCACAACATATGTAGAACCGAATCTTGCATATATCAACCCTCATTTAGATCTCCCAAAACCAGAACGTGTCCATCGCCACCCGAGAGTACAGTACTCCTCGAACCCGGCCCGATTCTAGCCCCGAGGGTACACACTACTCCCGTCATCTCTCCACTGTGCGAGGTTAGACGTTCTCGTAATGGAATCACTAACATTTTGGGCTTACCCAAGGCATGAGGCTAGTTGCAAAGTTTTGAAACACAAACAGGCTTACAACGGACGGTCCTTAACTGACAAGGCGGAAACACTACATCGAGACTCCTTTCCCAATGCATGTTAGCAGTGGCCAAACCACCCGCCCGATCTTTCAAGTTCGTTCTCATCTTTCAATATTCATTAAGTATGTCGTCATGGCCATGTAAACATTTCATTTAAAATCTTAACTTCTAAGCATAGAGAAGCATACTACGCATTTTCGGTAAAACAGGTATCAAGGGTGATATCGCAATAATCAAGGATGATAATGCATCAATTGGGTTATCACCCAACTCCTAATTACTAAATGCAGTAAACCATAGTATAAATAATAAAGTCTTGTAAATATCAAGGTAGATTTAAATGCACCGGGGCTTGCCTTGCTCTGACGCGATGACTAACTCGGACTCACAGACTCCGACTTCTAGTCCGGAACCCACCGACGATAGCTCTTCTCCGGAAGCTTGCTCGGCAACTTCGACTTCTTCAAAAGCGGGAACTACACGAGTACATAACATGCTTCAACATGATGCTCAATGATAAACATGATGCTTGATGATGATATGCCACGATTTACGACTTGAGTATAACTTTCCTTCGCAGTACAGTCGCAAAACAGTAAACCTACTAACTAGTAGCGATAACTCCAGTGATACCAGCTTTTATCACTAAGTAAGTTACTAACGAGCTCAAGCATGAAGTTAAGGTGCCAAAGATCACCCAAGATTAGTGACCTAAGGACATCACTCAATCAAAAGGGCACACAACACTTAAAGTTATCAAATTAACATTTATTTACTATTTAATTAATTAGGGCATAATTAATAGTTGATCATACTTTATCTAAACAAGCCTAAACTTTTTTTATGGATTAAGAATGACCTAAAACAGTGTCACAATAAATTTCATAATTTTTGGATTAATAATTTAATTATTAAAATTCATGGAAGTTGCATTTAAACTTTATTGGAACTAATTAAATCTACTGCACAAAGTACTCAAATTTAGGATTTAACATTTTTCCTAGATAGTTTACACATTGAGAAGCTCACACAAAAATTTTCATGATATTTGGAGCTCTACACAATTTTTAATGAAATAAACAAATAGCATCACTATTCAAAATTTTGAAAAAAGAAAAACAAAATCCGAATCGGGCCGATTTCCTTTTCTCCCTCCGGTCCAGCCCAGCCGAGCGGCCCACGCGCGCGCCCGCTCTCGTGCTCGCGCCCACACCCGAGCGGCCCAGCATCGCGCCCGCGGCCCAGCAACGCGGCCCGCACCGGCCGCTCGCCCGCGCGCGCTCTCTCCCTCGCTCACTGACAGCCCGACCCCGCCTGTCATCCCTCTCCTCTCACTCTCCCGTTCACTCCCGCGCGCTCACTCATGCCCGCGCGGTGGCCGGCCGGTGACCGGGGCATCGGTCGACCAACTGACCCGACCAACACCAACTACACCTTCCCACGACTCCGTTTTACTAACTTGCACCACGGTTCGAGCTCCGGTGACCTACTACCGACGGCGATGGCGGCTCGGTGGTCACGGTGGCCAACGACCCGATGAAATAGGGGTGTAAAGCTCAAACTGACTAGCCAGGGAGCACCAGGGGCATACCACGATCACAGAGGCGTGATCGGTTGAAGCGGAAAGGCACTGGAGGCGGCCGGCCACGGTGGCGGAGCTCACCCGGGACGGCGGCGACCTGAGGTGGAAGACGACGGCTCCCCGGCGATCCTGAGTGGTAGCATCTACACCGAGAGGCGCAAAAGGTTCGCAAGGTGATGGCAGAGCGATTGGCGAGATGGAGATGGCTACGGTGGAGCAGGGAGGGCGAATTTAGCCTATGAAAGGAGGACGGTGGCGGTGGCGATGGTGAAACCGACGGCGACAGTGGCGGTGACGGTCTTTTTATAGAGCTGAGAAGCCAAAGAAGCAGCTGGAGAGCGCGAGGCGGTCTCTGTGGTCGCGGTGGCAGGATGGAAGGCTGTGGAAGCGGCCAGCGCGACGGCAGCAGCTCGCCGGCACCCATGCCGTCCGCTGCCCGGCGGTGATTCGTCGGTGTACTGTAGCTGTCCCCCTCAAATTTTGAAATTCAAACTATTTTTCTCAAATTAATCTCAAATTCATGTGGAAACTTGAAAAACTCCCAAGATATGAAATCTTCAGAATTTCAAGCTCTACAAGTTTTGTATTGAACACTTTTTCAAATTATAACTGGATTTTGAAATTTGAGTTTAAATTCAAAAGGGGACACATTTTGGGGATTTGGTAATTTAGAAATTACTTTGGATTTCATATTGAAACATCAAAATCTCCAAACACCAAAGTTGTACATCTAGACAAGACCTACAAATTTGATGTTCAAAACATTTTCAAATTCTTCCTCCATTTTGAAATCTTAGTTTGGGGACAAAAATGAGTAAAATCTAAAATTTGTTTATTTTCAAAATTGCTCCACATTTTACACTAAAACTTTGAAAACTCAAAACACCAAAGTTGTAGCCCTTGAAAAGTTCTACAAACTTGGTTTTAAACTTTTTCCCAAATTTGTTTAGATTTTGAATTATTTCAAAAGGGGTAAAACAGGGTTTTGAAATTTAGGGTTTTCGGAGGAATTTTCAATTGGAATTTGTTGTTACCTTAATTAGTGATTACTTTGCGATCAAACCATCACCCAAGGGCATCATTTGGACCAACATGAAATGGTTGACCAAATGTCACTCTTGGTTGACCAATTTAGCTTTTGAAATTCTTTTACATTTTCCCCAAATTTGAATTTAAATTCGAATCGGAAAACTCGTGACAAGTTTTTGGATTCCAATCCAATCTCAAACTTGGAGCTTCATTTTATGTGTTGCACTTGAGCTCATACCCTACATTTGACACTAGTGTGTAACACAGTCACACACCTCAAATTACACAGGGCATGGACTAAGTATTTGCGGTGTCATTCGAAATTAGGGTTTTCGGTTCGGATCACACCACTGAAAAGCACATCTAATCTAGATAAATAAACTCGTTTTAGTTGATGCATAACAAGGTTAACCTAAACATGGATGCTTTGCGATGCGTTATGATGACATGGCAGATTAATTAACACTATAACACCCAGGGTGTTACACCTCCCTTCTCGGGAGGTTACTGGTCAGTAGCCTTTTATGGCACATCCATTACAAAAAATAGCGTCTGTGGTCATTTGTTTCAAGTTTTGGTTTTACCATGTCCATGTAAAAAAATAAAGCATGAATGATGTTTTTGGCGCTTTTTGTCGGGTAGTGAAAGTGATACTTTTCATGATCTTTTGTGAATCTGCAATAATTTCTATCAAACGGGGTCTATGACTTCAACATAATTTCTATTACATGTCAAGTACTTTCAATCTTACATGGCTTTGTTTATATAAAACCAATGACTAAACTTTAGGCATCTCTATTTGATTTTAGTGACTAAAAGCCATTAAAGCAGTTCAACAAAGACCAAACTTGTCGGTGTCCGGTCCCGAGGGGGTCCTAAACCAACTAGTAATTGCTGTGTGTCCCTATCCTGGGTGGTGATGCAAGGAGAACACACGGGGGTTTATCCTTGTTCGGGCAAAAGAGGGCTCTACGTCCAGCGGGGGGGAGAGAGTTTTGTATTTCCTTGCACCGAGGTGCTTGTGTAGGGGTTAGAAGCTTGTGAGAGAGGGCGGCGAGCCCAAGTCTCAAAGAGAGGAAAAAGAGTACAAGGATGATTGCTTGAGATGTTGATCTCTATCTTGTGTCTGGCTTGTTGTCCGTGGTCCCTCGGTAGGGTCCTGGCTGGTCCTTTTATAGGGTAAGAGGAGGCTAGGACGCCGGCGAGTCTTGAGGTGGTATTTTGTCGAACCCTGTTGAGTGGACTGTAGCGACGTGCCCTGGAGTGGCCGGCCATCCCTGGGTACCGTGACGTAGAGGATGAGTCGATGAAATGACCTGGAGCGCCGTGCCATGCCGTCCTTCCTTCCCTGTTGAACTGTGCGAGGCGTCGAGGCTGGTCGAGGCCGGGTCGAGGCCGGACGGATAAGGTTGAATCCCAGAGATTGCGGAATGCGGGCCTTGTCGTATCCTTTCTCGAGGGTATCCGACGACAAACAGTGCAAGGTAAGGTGTGTACAGTGACAGGTTTCGCTTCCCATCACGGGATGGGCGGTAAAACAGTGAGGACTGACGTCGGTGTTGTTCCCACATCGATCCTGGTCACAGCCATGCCGGTAGGTGGTAGCAGGTAATCGCATTAAATGCTCTGATTTTTGTCTCGGGGTAGGTGAATTGAGTGGGTCGAGCGCTCCGACCCGGGGTCATGCGAGTCGGAGTGTGGTCGAGGTGCCTCGCCGTACAGGGTGCGGTCAAGGCACTCCCGTCGAGGGTGCCTCGCACGAGTCGGAGCCGGAGCGCGGTCGAGGCGCTCCGTCGAGCCGGCCTCGTACGAGACGGACCTGACGTGCGGCTCTGAGGTAGGCTACGTTTTGCTGTGGCTTAGTCGTTTTGCTTTGTTTTTTATTATCGATGATGTGGGTACCCCCATACTGTTGGTACCGACAAAACTATCTCTAATGAATGCATAAATCAGGGTGGGGGACTAGCAATAATGAGGGACAACCCTTACCCACTGGGCACTTTAGCCCACTTTAGTACCTCCTTGGGTACTAATGTGACTAAACTACTTTAGTACATTTTTAGTTAGTTTGTTTGGCACTTTAGTAGTTAAAGTGACTAAAGTTTAGTTGCTAAACTTTAGCAGGGGCAAGGGCAGACCTAGCACTAGGGCAGCCTAGGCCATGGCCCTAGTTGCGGCCCATGTAACAAGGGAGCAAGTCTTTAGTTTTTTGGCCCATCAAGCAATCCAACACAGGCAGCCCAGGCCAGGAGTAGGGCAATGGAGACAGAGAGCCGCTCGGCGCTCGCTTTGCTCGCTCCTTGCCTCGTCGCGAAACTCGCGAGTCACGACCGCCGCTCGTTGTTGACACTAGCTAACACCACTTGAATACTAGGTTGTCATCCCTAGCATGGTGCTAGAGCGTACTAAGGTATTTATAAACATAAAGGCTCTCTAGAAAATAATCTATTCTATCCGCAAGCGCACAGATAAAATACCTCATTGTAGCATTTCACCAGGATAAGTATTCCAGGTATCGTTATTTATAATTTTGCTTAAGAGAACGGCGAAAGCGAAAACAGGGGTAAAATCTATCAAGGCTTAAACTAGAGATAAACTTGCAAGAACATGATTACTACTGAGAAACTCGTCACACAGTCACTTGCTTTGGCAGGGGGTAAGCCATAATAATAAAGATAATGAAATATAAGCTCATGGGTAAATAACACAGCGATTAGAAATAGACTACTCCACATAAATGTAAGGTGACGTCGGACTAGCAAGAGAATGGAATCTAAGTATCTACTATTTACTAAGTCATAATCTACTCTAAGCATCTACAAGATCATATATAGCACAAAAGACTCTTCATTCATGTATAAGGAACATTGCTAAAGTAAATCAGAACATAGCAAGACTTACTCCGCAATACAAATTCTGCTTGTCCTATCAACGGAGGGTGGACTATATAAGAATCAACGAAGCTGTCACCATCGCGAACTACCACACGACTCGGCCAATAGGATACATTTGCAGGTAAATAACATCTAAGCACCACGCCTACATGTGATCTACCACTTAACTCCCACGTGAAAAGAGCTAAGCGCTTTGCAAACTCATGCATGAACTCATCATCAATCATAACTATATCACTTATAGAACTAGAGCAAACTAGGAACATAATAAATAAAGACATAATGCAATTAGAATAAAGTCGTAGAGAAAGATATGAAATAATACCAATCTTTATTGACGAAGATCCGAAATCCAGAGCGCTAGGCCCTACTTCTCTAATTCTATCTAATCAATCCTATAAAACTTGAAAGAATTGGGAGTAGCTAAATCTAATTCTCTGCGGGAGAGAGTTTCTAAACCCTAAACTTGATGGCTTCCTCTGATAATGATTTCTCCTCCTCCCCTGGGGTGGAGAGGCCCTGCTTATATAGCCCCCTCAAATGATCGTGGGCCGTCGGATCAAACCGACATTAATCGCACGGTTTTCCTTGATCCTTTAGGTCGGTGGAGCATAATCCGCGAAGTTGACGCTGATTGGCCACGGGAGTAGGGCGGCCGCCCCAAACCCTAGGGCGGGCGCCCTGGGCTGGGCCCCGTTCGGCCTCCCGTTCGTTCACGTGTCTTCTGGAGTCTTCTAGATGATAGAAAATTAGCGCACATATTAATATCTCTATGTAAACCCGATGTGTGGGCCTTCTCTCCGTATTTTCTGATAACCCCCTGCGGAAATAGACAAACACCAAAACTCGTGGAATTCTGTCAGATAAAACCCTAATTCTAGATGTCTAGTGCATATTGATCATTTTCCATGTTTAGTTGACAATTAAATTTGATACTTAAGGATCATCAACAAACTCCCCCAAGCTTACCCTTTGCTCGTCCCTGAGCAAACAACTAAAACTCAGATGGATCAGGAGTTGCTTTGATGTTTTCTTTCCTGATAGGCACACATGCTTTCATATAAAATTCTCCCAGATTAGAGTGAAGTGTCTTAGGGATTAGCACCTGTACTTAAGCCTTAGGTAATTGAAAGACAAAATAATTAAGCCAAGCACTATTCCTCCTGTCTATACCTCACCTTTGTTCTGGTGTTTTGCATAAGTTTTCAAAATAAAGCTCAGAGTTCCTAGACATGATTCACTTCAACAGCCCATACATATGTTTAATCGAACTGCGGATCCAAAGGAACTCAACATACAATTAAATCAAGATGTGCATGTGTGGTGGAGTAAATAATAGTGATGGTGATGATAAAACTTATTGCTCATTGTTCCTCATATTGCTATCTCTCCTCCTCTCTTGATCTTTTATTGAGAGAGAACATGGGCTATCTCTTTTTCTTCTTTTTTTCAGGTGGGTAGTAAATACCCCTAATTCTACTGTCGGACACTTGTTCATTTTTTTCCGCTCAGGTGGGTATCTTTGTACCCCTAATTCTACTGTCGGACACTTGTCCATTTTTACCTCTCGTCTCACTCTTTTTCTTTTCTTTTTCGAGGTTCCGGGCACTTGCCCCTTTTTATTTCCTCGCATATTTTTGCATAGCCCATGTCTCTTTCTGCATTTGATCTTTTAGGAGAGAGAGAATAACAATACTTTGGGACAGTGAGTGATAACAATATTTTTAACAGATTTTTAATGATTGGTGTAATAGATGTGTGCAAGTGAGTATCTTGATTTAACCACATGAAAAGCTCCTAAGGATCTACACAGCTCAATGAAACTCGAAAGATACAGTAATTATAGCAAGTATGGCTGTGGTAAGAATGTTATGCTAGGAACTCATCATGTGATTTGCAGGTTTTTTTTTCAAAATAAATTTCCAGAACTTAGTGTTGTAAGAACAAGATAAACAGCAGCTCAAACTTTATATCATGTCTTATCTTTTACCTAGACTTTAGTTTTAGGCTCATGTTCCCACAGATAGTAAATTTTAGATTTTAGTAAGTCTTGGGAGAACTCTAATATAAAAGCTAGGCACTTGAAGGTAAGTAAACAGAGCAACTGTTCATCATTTCCATCATACATATTTTTGGATTTTCTTCATTTATGTCTAGAGATTGAACTAAACAGGAAAATAAAGCACACTTATCTACACACTCTTTTTATTTGGTTTTCATTTTTTAGGAATGCAGTAAATTAAGAAAGAAAATATTTATTGGGTTTTCTAAGTTTTTTTTAAGATATAAATATCTAAAACTGAAAAGTAAATAGGAAAAACAATTAAAACTCACTCGGTAACTGGGGAGGAACTCCCCCAAGCTGGTTGTTGTCGTGGCTCTCTTCACTCAATGTTGAAGTAGCATAGCATGGTCGTGACGTTGTTGTTCAGGGTTGTGGTGTCTTCCCTTATTGCTTGCACTCTAGCGGCTTGCTCCTGGTTCCATTTTTGTTGCTCCTCCAGGAGTCTTCCGTGCTCTGCTTGCGTAGTGCGGATGTCGAGGAGAGTGTTGTCGGTGCGGGTGTAGAAGGCGGCAGTCTCTTGGTAGTAGTCCCCCGAGAAGACGTAGGAGGCGTCGGAGTATCTTCCTGTATCAAACTGGGGCTGGGGCCTAGACCCTGAAGCTCCATATGGGTCAGTGAAGTACCTTTTTGTAAAAGGCGGGTTCTCCCACTGGTGATATTGTCCCTCCGGCCATGTCTCTTGTGGTGGTTCTTCTGGCTGGACGTGTCGCGCCCATGGGTCCCGAAGAACTCTGGGGTTGTAATCATTATAGTGCAGATGTTCTGCCTCTTCTGGCCCGAGATCAGCTCCTTGCCATGTATGTTCCTGATGGGTGGCCATCCTTGCGGATGCCGCACGCTGTGGAGCTCTCCGGTTCACCGGTGCTGCAGTCTCAATCAAATAATTTCGAACAGAATATATTCCAAGGTCCGGGTTAGGTAACCGAACCTTGGTGTTGTTGTCATACAGCATGTACATTATCCCCGCTTCCCTTTTTAACATCCGTGCGTATCTAAAAGTGTCGTAGCCGTGATAAAATCTAGGTTCCTCAATGAATTCTAACGATGAATTTTCTAACAACTTAAGGCTAACGGCTAAACGAGTTATGAGTGAAGTACACCCGACAGGTCCCTGAAGAGTAGGTGTGCCAAGCCAATGGGCAACTAAAAGAGTAACAGGTGAAACTTGGATTTTGTTTATGGCGGCATAAATGAGTTGTAGATCTCCCATACGCACCTTTCTCAAGTCATCACGAAAGAAAAAATTGTACCCGAGCCATTTGTGGAACATCCGGAGTGTAGGATGCTCCATGTCGCTGGTTCGGGGTTGGTAAAAGAGTTCGTCCCTAGAGATTTCTCTCCAAAACTGATGTTTCTCAAAATTGGGCAAGCCGGAGTCAAGGTCCAGAATGCTCCGTGGAGGAAAACCGAGGTGATTACTCAGCTCTCTCCAGGACAGCATAATGTCCTGCTTGAACATCCGAAAAGAAATTCCCCCCTCACAATATTGTAACGTGCAAAGAAATTCAATAGTAAGGAGACGGGAACCATGCTCAGTGATATTCCAAAAGTCCGTCCATCCTATCATTTGAAAAATTAAGTCAAATTCAGCAGCCATACTGTCTCTTGGAGTAAGGCGAAATCGATGGTGGGAGTGTGAATGAATGTCTTGTTTTTCAACTGCTGGAGAATCTCCTTCTCCCTGCGATTCCTCAGCCCAAGGTCTCCTGTCTTGAGTAGGACCTTGTTTGGTGCACCCGATGAAGACGATGGAGCTTGCGGAGGTGCCGGATCGACACTCATCTCCGACTGGCGTGAGGAGAGTTGAGACGAACTCCTCGTACCACTCCTGAGAGACTTGGTCGCGCTCTTTACTTTCTTAAACATCCTGCAGAATAATAGGGACAAACAGAAACTCGTGGAAATATGTGAGAAAAATATGTTAGTGGTTAGCTGTCCGAGAAGTCAGTCGTCCAGGGGTTAGTCGTCCGAGAGAATTATAAATTTTAGCAGCACTTCCCCCTAAACAACTTTTACTTCCGCTTGGGACAGCGGGAACACTAATTACTAGGTGATCTCACTCTCTATCTCAAAAAATTTCCAAACTCTCTTCCACTCTTTCTTTCCCTTTCCACTCTCCTTCTCACTCTCCCAATAGATCACTTTTTCTGAAAGTCGAGAGCTCAAGCTTGCATATGTTTTCTGGAATGTGTGTGGGATGAGAATGAGGTAGAGAGGTGGCCTTTTATAGTTGGAGCTGGGGGCAGGGTGGGCGCCCTGGCCAACAGGGCGGGCGCCCCACTTGAGTGCCCTCTGTGGCTGAAACTTTCCCACTCCCTCACATGCTTCACTCCTACGCCAAATAATGCTGCATAGGTGGTGGTTGGTCGGTGGAAGTTGTCTGGTTGAGTGGAGATGAGTTGGTGGGTGAAATTATGTGTTATGATGTATGTGAGGTGTAGTGTATGACATATGGGACCAAAGGATGTGGGTCATGCTTCTAGAAGATTGCTATAAATATAATGCAGGAAAAATTATGAGAATTGAAACTAAAAAATGATCATGGAAAAATATTTTTGTGCCTCCACAATAATTAATAATTATGGGTTTTTACACACCACAAATATTATTTATATGGGACTTTTGATTTTTATAATAATGCTATGGATGAGTATGACTAATGCAAGAATTAATTATGCAAAAAATTAAATGATGTGGATAAATACCGAATTACCTCCCGGCGAGGGTTTGGGAATTTTAGGTCCCCCAAGCTGGACCTCCAAATCTTTTTAAACTTCTGAATTGCCTTCCTCTAGAGATGGTGTCTCCAGTGGTTTCTCTTCGTGAATCTCCTCCACTGTAGAGTCTCTCTCTGGTCTAGGCTTGAATGTGAAGTGTTCTTCTTGTCCGTTTATGCTGAACTTGATTTCTCCCTTACTAACATCAATGTAGGCATTGGCGGTGCACAGAAATGGTCTTCCAAGGATGATGGACACTTTTGAGTCGGGGTTCATGTCCAGTACCACGAAGTCTACTGGCACAAGGAAATCTCTTATTCTGACTGGGATATTTTCTGCGATGCCCATCGGGTGTCGAACTGATTGATCTGCTAGTTGTAGGCACATTGATGTTGGTTCTAGGGTTGTGTGTTCAAGCTTCTTGTAGACTGATGCTGGCATCACACTGACACTTGCTCCGAGATCACAAAGTGCATTGTTAAAGTGCTGGTCTCCGATTGAGCAATCAATGGTAGGACATCCTGGATCTTTCTTCTTCCTTAGTGGTTGGTTGAGGATGGCCGCACTACATTCTTCTGTCAGCTTGATTACCTCAGTGGTGGGCAGTGGCCTCTTTTTGTTAAGAATATCTCTAATGTACTTCGCATATGTAGGTACCTGTATGGCATCAAGTAGAGGTATGTTGACATATAACTTTTGAATGACCTCTACAAACTTACCAAACTGCTCATCCGACTGTAGTCCTCTGTTTCTTCTGGGAAATGGCAAATAGTTGGTGTCGTGAAAATCTTTCCTCATTTCTCCAGTTCTTGATGGTTGTAGCAGATCTTCTGCTTCAACTGGTCTCTCTTCTTCTATCATTGCTGGTTGCACTGGAGCTGGTGTTTTTTGCTTCTCTCTTGGGTGTGGGGGATCTCTGGTAGATCTCCCTCCTCTAGTAGTTATGTTCTTTACCTGCTCAAGGTTAGTGGCAACAGGCAAGACAGCAGCTAGCTTAAGCTCTACCCTCTTATTAAGAGTGTTTTGCTCATCAAAGGCAGTTAATAAAAAATCCATTTTATTGTGTATATCTTTTAAAAATGATTCATTTGTATCTAGCCTTTGTTTGACTTCATCATTAGTTTTAGTTTGTTGAGCAATTATCTCCTTTAATGAAGGTTGTTTGAGAATATTACCTGAATTCATACCTTTGCTATTGGGTTGACTTGAGGTGGTTTGATATTTGTATACTGTCTCTATAGCCTTTTGATCTTCTTTGAACTTGGCCCTCTGGTCAATCCAATGGAGCAAATCTTCCATCTTAGTTGATAGTGCTTTTACTTTTTCTGGTATTTCTTCATTTTGATGACAATGTTGAGTCTTGTCTTGGAACCAGCTTTGGTTTTCTGCTATCTTATCCAAAAGTGTCTCTACTTTTCTAATTGTAAACTCCAAGATTGATCCTTCAGCAGATGCATCTAGGCACTCACGAGACTTTTGGGTTAATCCATGATAAAAGGTCTGCAAAAGTAACCATTTGGCCATTCCATGGTGAGGACAATCTGATATGTATCCTTGAAAATGCTCCCATGCTTCTGGAATGGTTTCTGTCTTTTGCTGTTGGAAACTGACAATATTTCCTCTTAAGGCAGCTGTTTTGCCTATAGGGAAAAACTTTGATAGAAAGGCATCTGACAGGTTCGTCCAATTTTTTGATGTTTGCTTGATTGGTGTAGAACCACTTCCTCGCCTTCCCTTCTAGTGAAAATGGAAAGAGGCGAAGTAGTATGACGTCTTTGTCAACTCCGTTGATGCTAATTGTGCTTCCAATCTCCAAGAAGTTCTGCAAATGTGCACTAGCATCTTCGTGTGCCTTCCCACTGAATTGTATAGCTTGCACCAAGTTGATGAGGTTTGACTTGAGCTCGAACTCAGGTACTCCTTCTTCTACTTCAAATCTTGGACCAGTAAGAATGTTCTCAAGACTTGGGGCAGAAAATTCCTGTAAGGTCTTCTGTGCCATCACTTCAACAATTGGTAGCTAGCTTCTTCTTCCTTGATTGCTTTGGTTCTGATGATGAAGAATTTAATTCACCAAAGTCAATCCTGATATACCCTGTAAAAAATATAAACATAGGAAAACAACAGGGTGAACCTGCCAAAGCAGAGGTGCCTTGCTATGATTTCTCATTTATATAGTAGCTGTTATGCAATTATTTCTCAATAGTCTAGTCTAAAATTTTATTTGAATAACCTTGACCGACTTCCTGACTTTCCTTACCGTTCCTCGGCAACGGCGCCAGAAATGCTTGTTGACACTAGCTAACACCACTTGAATACTAGGTTGTCATCCCTAGCACGGTGCTAGAGCGTACTAAGGCATTTATAAACATAAAGGCTCTCTAGAAAATAATCTATTCTATCCGCAAGCGCACAGATAAAATACCTCATTGTAGCATTTCACCAGGATAAGTATTCCAGGTATCGTTATTTATAATTTTGCTTAAGAGAACGGCGAAAGCGAAAATAGGGGTAAAATCTATCAAGGCTTAAACTAGAGATAAACTTGCAAGAACATGATTACTACTGAGAAACTCGTCACATAGTCACTTGCTTTGGCAGGGGGTAAGCCATAATAATAAAGATAATGAAATATAAGCTCATGGGTAAATAACACAACGATTAGAAATAGACTACTCCACATAAATGTAAGGTGACGTCAGACTAGCAAGAGAATGGATTCTAAGTATCTACTATTTACTAAGTCATAATCTACTCTAAGCATCTACAAGATCATATATAGCACAAAAGACTCTTCATTCATGTATAAGGAACATTGCTAAAGTAAATCAGAACATAGCAAGACTTACTCCGCAATACAAATTCTGCCTGTCCTATCAACGAAGGGTGGACTATATAAGAATCAACGAAGCTGTCACCATCGCGAACTACCACACGACCCGGCCAATAGGATACATTTGCAGGTAAATAACATCTAAGCACCACACCTACATGTGATCTACCACTTAACTCCCACGTGAAAAGAGCTAAGCGCTTTGCAAACTCATGCATGAACTCATCATCAATCATAACTATATCACTTATAGAACTAGAGCAAACTAGGAACATAATAAATAAAGACATAATGCAATTAGAATAAAGTCGTAGAGAAAGATATGAAATAATACCAATCTTTATTGACGAAGATCCGAAATCCAGAGCGCTAAGCCCTTCTTCTCTAATTCTATCTAATCAATCCTATAAAACTTGAAAGAATTGGGAGTAGCTAAATCTAATTCTCTGCGGGAGAGAGTTTCTAAACCCTAAACTTGATGGCTTCCTCTGATAATGATTTCTCCTCCTCCCCTAGGGTGGAGAGGCCCTGCTTATATAGCCCCCTCAAATGATCGTGGGTCGTCGGATCAAACCGACATTAATCGCACGGTTTTCCTTGATCCTTTAGGTCGGTGGAGCATAATCCGCGAAGTTGACGCTGATTGGCCACGGGAGTAGGGCGGCCGCCCCAAACCCTAGGGCGGGCGCCCTGGGCTGGGCTCCGTTCGGCCTCCCGTTCGTTCACGTGTCTTCTGGAGTCTTCTAGATGATAGAAAATTAGCGCACATGTTAATATCTCTATGTAAACCCGACGTGTGGGCCTTCTCTCCGTATTTTCTGATAACCCCCTGCAGAAATAGACAAACACCAAAACTCGTGGAATTCTGTCAGATAAAACCCTAATTCTAGATGTCTAGTGCATATTGATCCTTTTCCATGTTTAGTTGACAATTAAATTTGATACTTAAGGATCGTCAACACTCGTGTCCGCTACTCCGCGGTAGGCGGCTCCGCCAGTCCGCGCCAGTGCGCCCTGCGCCCAGCTAGCCAGCCGGCAGCCTGCGCCCACTGGCCCTCCACTCCGCCTCCGGCCTCCGCGCTCCGACTCCGCTACGGCGCGGCCTCACCCCCTCCGCGGCCAGCGGCTCCGCCAGTCCGCGCCGGCGTGCCCGGCTCCCAGCCGGTAGCCTACGCCCACCGGCCCTTCGCCCCGCCTCTGGCCTCCGTGCTCCTGCTCTGCGGCGGTGCGGCCGGTGGCTCCTTAGCCAGTCAGCCGGGCACCGGCCGCCCGCCTGCTGCCGGCTGACCCTGACCGCCTCCTTCCTTGCAATAGGTTTGGATCTGAAACTTATTTAATTTCAAATTTCAATTTTCCAAGTTCCCAATTTCAACCCTTTGATTCTAATTTCTCATTACAGTGTACAAGATGAAGATGACAAAGACTTTAGTTTCGTATTTCTCTCGAGTTCCTGAGCAACTGGTGGCTGCCGAACAACAACCTCTGACTCCATCCCCAACACAGAACAGCAAAACGTCCAAGCTTCTACACCGCAATCTCAAGGTACAGAAGAGGAGACAATTAGGAGTAGAGCTAGTGCTGCACAAGCACAGAACTAATCTGTGGAAGTAATTACAGCTACAACTAGTTTGCCTGCAGTAGACTTAATCCAACCTCCTGTAGGACAAACTAGAAATGAAAATGTTGATTTTGTGGAGGAGGAGAAGGCCGGTTCCAATCATGTCCTTGATCCTCAAGATATTATTGCGGAACCAACCTCCTGTATTTTTTTTGTTGTTGCTGAATTCTTGTTTGAACATCATTGTTGATTTTGTTGCTCTATGCCTCTATGTGACTCTAGGTTTGTCGATGCACAAGGGCAAGTTATTGAGAGGTTCCTTGGTATGAAGTGTGTTGCTGAGCAAGCTGTGTTTGAAACCATCCAAAATGATGACATATTACGGCATTTTCAAGAATTGAAGACCCGAAAGAAGAAGTTACCTAGTAGCAATACTTCTGGTATGTTACATGTCCAATAAGTTGTTACTTTTCTTATTAACCTTTACTTACTCATTTTCTTATTAACCTTTTGCTTGCTCCTTTTCTTATTAGGAGTTGTTATTGAGGACATGGAAGTGGACGATGCGAATGCACCAAACCGTCGGTAGATAATAGGTATTTATTTTTCAATGTTCCATGACATTTCTTAGCTATTGTATCGTACTATTAATTATATAGTTGAAGAACTTCTCTCGATTTGCAAACTTTGCTTGAGAATAATTGTTTTCTATGACATACATATATATATATATATGGTCCTATAGACTACTGTAGCTTTCGGGTTTTGGCTGCTAGGATTTGGCCATAGTCTTGGCCAAATCTTGGGTCCGCCACTAAGCAGGGGGAAACCAAACAGACCCTTAGGGACTAAACTACTTTAGTCACCTTTTAGTCACCATATTTGGTATTTTAGGGACTTAAAGTGACTAAAAGGTGGTGACTAAATTTTAGTCACCCCAAACCAAACAAACCCTAAGCACATTTGTACCCACAACTACTTGAGAGTACTTGTTCTTTCCTTCTTAGCATGAGGCCGACATTTTTAACTCCATTCCAGTGATCTATATCTGGACTGGACTTTTGCCAAAACAACCCGGATACGTGAACTATGTCAGGGTAAGGTCTTATCTGTATACTCATTAAGCTTCCAATAGCTGAAGCATATATGATGTCCATCTATAACAATTTCACATTGCTTCTTGGAACACTAAAATTTCTAGAACCATTACCCTTGACTATGAGAACAGGCGTAGGTTTACCCGCATAGGTACTTTATTCCTTTAGAAACTTTTCTTAGCATGCCTATGCGATAGTCCTAATACCCTTTTTCTTCTATCTCAGTGAATTTCAATTCTTATAATGAGAGACATTTCACCGAGAACTTTCTTATTGAATCTTGAGGACAAGAGCTTCTTCTTCTCATGTAGTAGATTGACATCACTACTAACAAGTAAGATGTCATCCACATATACAGGATTAGGAAATGAATTTCCCATTCTATAACTTTGTACAAACGCAATTGTCCTCTCATTCTCTTTAACCCAAAATTTCTAATTAACTCTTCAACTTTAAATGCCATTGTCTAGAGATTTGCTCTAATCCATAAGAGATTTCTACAGGTGGCATCCCTTACGTTCTTTTCTTTTCATGACAAAACCTCTGGGTTGTGCCACGTAATCATTTTCATACAAATCCCATTGGAAAATGCTCTTTACTTTCATCTGATGTAACTCAGATCATGATGTGCCACTAGCACTCATTGTAATCTATTCATTCACTTCGCGCAAAATCTTTTGATTCAAGTCGCGCTCCACATCTTTACATATTCCCTTTGGAGTCATATTTTATCTTGTAGACCCATCATATCCTACTGTTTTGGCTCCTTAGGAATTTATTTTAGATCTCAAAATATTATTGGTATTATCGATTCCATTTCATCTTTCTTTCCTTCTTGCCACTTAGACGAGTGAACGCCTCTCATGGCTTCTTCAAATTAGGTAGAATTACCCTCCATTTGAATTTTACTAATATAGACTTTATAGTCATCAGAAATATCTGATTTTCTTATTCTTTAAGACTTTCTGGGGCCTCAATTACTAGCATTTCTTGACCTTTATTGCCAAAAGATAATTGATTCTACAAGGTCTTGAAGGGACATAAATGCCAGGATTTGCTCATATTCAATCATCAAATTTAGGAATAAATCTGAATACTTTTTAACACACATGCTTAATCCGACGTTGGTCAAATTAAACATACATGTCACTTATTACATTTGATATCATGATGATTAAGTCTAAAAAATTATATTACTTAATACAACTCTTATTATGATGATAAAAAACTAAAACTAAAATTTTTCTTCATAAAGAGTACATGAAAGGCATTTCATAAACTAAACTCTTATCGTTCTATTTCTTTTCTTGGATCAATATCCTAAAATTCTTTTCTTTTGAAGCCATTCTTTAAAGAGAACACAGTCCCTCATGCAATGGTCTTCTTTCTTTATCATCTTCTGAGTCACAAGTATCTAGCTCATTTCCTTTTCTGCCTTCAAGAATGAAAGCATTGAGTTCTTTGTCTGAAAAACATTAATCAATAATCATCAATAATGTTCATTAAACTTTTAAAACTTTATGTTCTATTCTATATCACTGTTGGGTAGAAATAGAATAAAACAACATTCTTCTACATTAATTTTACATCACCGTTGGGCAGAAATGAAATTAACATATGGTAACTCAATTATCCTGTTACTCTCTTCAAAATTAAATTCTCCCGTTTATTGCAGCGGAAACATAAAAATACATTACATTCTGCTTGCTCTGAAGCATCTCTTGTTTCTTATCCATTCTCTGAAAATTGGTCACTTTGATGCAAAAATTTATCAGAGATTTAAACTTTAAACATAAAACTCATAGAATTATGATATTGTTATCATCAACGTTGGTCAGAAAATAACAATACCATAATTTAACTTTGAACCTAAACTCATAAATAAACTTATAATATTGTTATCATCAACGTTGGTCAGAAAATAACAATATTATAATTTATCTTAACTATAAACCGACTATTTCTCCAATTAATTTTTTTGTTGGTTCTAATTTTAACTGGAGGATAAACTTTTCATCATTTATTGGATAACTATAACTGCTCTTCAAATTAAAAGACAATAAACCTTTTCTTTGCAGTGGAAACATGAAGATTATTGAAAAATATTTTACTTTACTCATCTGTTCTCTAAACAAATTATCACGTTCGATCAAATTTGATTAGAGATAAAACATTTAAACTTAACTTTATTCATTCAAAAATGCTTCTAAACAAAATGAAAATCAAAATCCTTTGCCTTTTTTTTGTACATGCAGCCCAGTGGTCCAAAAGGACTCGCGGCCCAGCCGCGCGTGCCGCTGGCTCTCTGTCCGCCGCGGCCCAGCAGGCGCTCGCTTTGGCCCAGCATGTGCCCCCAGCCACAACAGCAGCTCGGCCCAGTATCGCCTGCGGCCCAGCCGCAGCAGCAGCTCGGCGCTTTGGCCTGGCCCGCTTGCGTGCACTGCGGCTCCCCCGCGCCCAGGCCGCAACCTGGGCCTGGGCCGGGAAAGCGGCCACCCGCCTAGACCTAATTTGGCCCAGACGATCTCGCATGTTCATTTCAATCCGACAGTTGGGCGGTTCATTCAGGAGAACAAAACCCCAGGCGCCGCCGGCCTGCTCACCCACAACCCTAACTTCGATTCCATTTTCTCCTCTTCCTTCAGCTCAGCACGAGCGGCCGCCGGTGGCGACCGAGGTGATGCCCCCGCCGGAAAATGCGCCCGGCGGCTCCCTCAGGCCTCTTTCCTTTCTCTCTGTTCTTCTCTCCACGCGTCGCAGACAGTGGCCGCAGCAGCCGCCGGTGAAACGTACGACGACGGCGGCCCGAGCTCGCGACGTAGGAGGAGATGGCGCCACCGTGGCGCCCCTCGCCGGTGCACGCGTGCGGCCCGAGCCACGCGCGGCACCGTCGAGCGGTACCGCGGTGGTGTCCTTTTGAGCCCCGTGCTCATACATACTACGCAGCGGAGCACCGGCCAGCCGGTGGCTCGGCCCTTTCTTCCCGCGCGGCACCATCCGGGGCCGGCGGTGTGACCTCTTCCCGCATGAGAGCGGTGACGACGGTGGCGAGAGTACCCCGGTAGGTCTACTCGCACTACTCTGTCCTCTGTTCTTTCTAGGGTTTGAGATCCGATTCAAATCTTCTCTTTTCTTTGATTTCTTTTCTTTCTACCCCAAAGCTCAGATCTACATGCTAGATTAGGAAACCTAGCTCTGATACCATTGTGAGAATCTCTGTGAACTCTAGCAATAGATCTAGCGGGTGAAAGTACTTGCATTTGGGATAAACAAGAGGTGGATTTCAATGGAGAAAGGAGAACGAGAGAGAGGAGAGTAGAGGCCCATACCTTTCGGTCTTGGCAGAGGTGGAAGAAGTCACCATGGCGTCGGTGTACGGCGTGGTGGTTCGGCGGCGTGGCAGTGGCGCTTCCTGCCGCTAGCAGTGCCACCCTCGGGATCGGACAGGGTTAGGACGGTGGGTGGTGGCAGTGGGAGTGAACCTTGTGCTCTCTGCCCTAGCCCCCATTTCCTCTTTATATGGCACTGGACGACGGGGGGCCACTAGCCAGTGAACGGCTGAGTATCCCCGATCAGGACACGGTCAAGGGGTCCGCCTCGTCCGTTGGGTCGAGACAGGTGAGATCAATCCTAACATTTGAAGGACAGAATTTAGCAAAGGATCCAGGGTTGGAAGGAGAAAATGTTGTCTAGAGCAGGAAAGGAGATTTTGATTAAAGTTGTAGCGCAAGCTATACCAACTTTCACTATGGGGTGCTTTGATCTCACCAAAAGTTTGTGCGATCAAATAAGCTCAATGATTTGCAGATTTTGGTGGAGTCAACGAGATAATGAGCACAAGATACACTGGTTCAGTTGGGCGAAGTTGACAAGACCAAAGGAAGAAGGAGGGCTGGGCTTTAGGGATATTCATGGTTTCAATATGGCCATGTTGGCCAAGCAAGCCTGGAGGTTGAGCTGATGAACCTAGATTCTGTTTGTGCCTAGGTTCTAGCGGCCAAATATTTCCCGGATGGTGATGTGTTGAGAGCAAAGCCTAAAGAAGGTATGTCTTATACTTGGTGGAGTATTCTTTCGGGGATAGACTTGCTGAAGAAGGGAATAATTTGGAGAGTTGGTGATGGCTCAAATATAAAGATTTGGCAGGATGCTTGGCTACCTAGAGAATGTCTGCGAAAAATCCTTCACGCCGAGGGGAGCCAGCCTACTGACCAGTGGCGGGCGCAGGATTTTAAGAGTGGGTATTCAAAATCTATAAAGGTGTAACTTTTTTAAAAAAGCCTAATATTTGGCATGTACAACACTGCATAGATACAATTGCATAATATATATAGCAATGCTTTTGGGCTGAATTCTCCACAGATTATTCATTTACTCTTATTTCTTTCCTTTTTTCAGTACATATACATATATTTGCACTATATGTATAACTTTTTTTGCTCGAAAATTTGGGTATTCATTTGAATACCCTTGCATACAGCTGGGCCCGCCCCTGCTACTGACCAAGGCTGATGAGCTTCTTGATCCTAGCATGGGCTCGTGGGATGAGGACCTGGTCCGGGGAATTTTTTTTTGGAGGAAGACGCGGAGATTGTTTCGAGCATACTAGTACATGAAGGAATGGATGATATCCAAGCTTGGCACTATAATAAAAGGTCTATTCACTTACAAGGTTTATATTGAGAAGAAAAGGAGCACGGTGAATGGAGGGGGATCATCTTCATCGGTGCCAAGGATGAGCAGCGAGCAATGTTGGAAAAAATTGTGGCAAATGAGATGTCCACGGAAGATGTTACATTTCCTTTGGCGTTTGGGGCATAATAGCTTGGCTTAGAGAATGAACCTAAGAAGACGGGGCATGAAACTAGACACGAAATGCGTTATGTGCAATTGATTGGATGAGGATGGTGGACACTTGTTTTTCAAGTGCAAAGCAGGTACGTTGGCTATGGGGCGAACTGCAGATGGAAACCACTAGAGCTGATATGATGTCTGCGGAATCAGTTAAGGAGGTGGTGGAGAAAATTTTGAAGCTTAAAACTGAAATTCAGAGATCAGTGATCATATTGTTATATCTCTGGTGGGGAGAAAGGTGTGCTGTGCGAGAAGGAGAGAGGTTGAGGAGTACTTCACAGATAGCGCAGATCATTAGAACGTACGCGGAAGAATGCACTTCTCTGGAAAGATGCAGAACAAAACCTGTGAGCAATATGGAGAACTCAATTGTGATGGGGCTTTCAGGGAGCTTGACCGATCTGGTGGCTGGGGGTTTGTAATCCAGAACGATGATGGTGTGCTGATCAGTTCTAGACATGGCAGATTGGGGAAGGTCCTTGAGCCGATGCATGCTGAGGTCGTTGCATGCCTGCAAGCCGTCCAACGAGCAGCTGAATTGGGTATTCAGAGAATTGTTTTGGAGACAGACGCCACTGTAGTGGTTCTTGCAGTCAATTTGGTGTTGATCCAAGCACGGCGAAACTTCTTATTCTCAGCCTAACTTATAGTCATGGTACAATGTTTTTCTCTCTCAACAAAACAATATCACATCAACCGGCTTATCTGCCTAAAACCATGAGCTGAACAGCTTTTAGTAGCATATTCGCTAGGGCCTTGTTCAGTTCCTCAATTCTCTCCCCTAATTCCGCTATGCAAAAAGAAGATTCCCCGTCACATCAAAATGTCGGCAAATGCATGGAATACTAAATGTTGATGAAATCAAAAACTAATTGCATAGTTTTGTTGTACTTTGCGAGACGAACATTTTAAGCCTAGTTAGTCAAAATTTGGATAATTTTTACCAAATACAAACGAAATGCTACAGGAATTCTGATACAGTGTTTTTCTCCCCAATTCACCAATCTAAACAAGGCCTAGCTGCTGTTGGAGCAGGGCCTTGGTCCGTGTGCAGACTCAGTTCTAGACTGCATTCCAAATTGTATTCAGACTTTGTTGGACAATGATTTGGCCGCTGTTTCTGAGTAATGAAGTTCTACTTCCATGTTAAAAAAAGCATTGACCAGCATGGTAACGACAATGATTTGGCAACAGTTTCTGAGTAATGAAGTTCTACTTCCATGTCAAAAAAAACAACGCATAAGTATGGTGACATCAAATGTTCACAAACCAGTCGTTAATACTCTCCCTATATACCCCGACCAATACAAGCAAAGGCAACTGAGGCAGATTATAAACCATTGTTTCAGCAAATCATTGGCCGAAAGAAAACAGGAACAGCATAATAGCAACAGAGCTTAAGTCAAAAACCAACCACAGGATTAAACATCTCCAAACATAGCAGCTAAGTATAGGCTAATAACACAAGATAAAATGATAACCACCATGACACAGAGTCAGCGCAGGAGACTGAGCATCAGGTCATGCAGCTAAGTACTCATGATACAAACATGTTTATGAAAACTAGATAATATCATATTGGGTAATGCTACTTGTGCATCCTCACTCCTCATCCTCATCACCACCATCGCCGCCACCACCACTTGCCTTCTTCTGGTTCTTTCTCTTCACCCTGCCTGGGGGACCTCCACCGAACGGGCTTGACAGTGAAAAGTCAATGTGCTTCTCAGACTCCACCCTCACCATGAATGATGGGACATTGACAATTTGCCTGCCAACCCTGCAAGGTTCCACAAACAGAAATTTCATTCAAGGAACAGTTTGAAAGAAACATTGACATCCGCTTTAAAACCACAATTTACAATATTCAGGACAGCTAACCATGCTAATCTAATCTAAACAAGATAATACATTCAAAAAGGTTATATTCACTAGTACTTCGAAGCTTCAGAAACAGCTTAAGAGAAACACAGATATAGGCTTCAAAACTATTGTTCTAATCATTGCGTGAAATTTCATTCAAGGAACAGTTTGAAAGAAACATTGATATCCGCTTTAACATCACAGTTTAGAAATATTCAGGACAGCTAACCACACAAAATCTAATCTAAACAAGATAATACATTCAAAAAAGTTATATCACTAGTACTTCGAAGTTTCAGAAACAGATTAAGAGAAAAACAGATATATAGCTTCAAAACTATTGTTCTAATCATTGCGTGAAATGAGAGTACAAAATCATTATAAACCCAAGAAAACATTCAGGGGACAGACAATGATGCAATGAATTTAAAAGATAAGCTAAAACTATGCGCTGTTTTGAGAAAGATAATCCATAGGCAATATAATCCAGTACTGAATTGGCACAAGCAATTACAGAGGCAAGCAGGGAACAAAGAAATCATGAAATGACAAGCAAGATATGTGAGTAATCACTGACAACCATTTATTAGACATAACCCAGCATCATTGCTACTTCCTACTCATATATATATATATATATATATATATATATATATATATATATATATATATATATATATTAAAAGGACAAAACAGGTTTCAGAGATTCTTTTTGCATCAAAAGAGTACTGTTGAGATAACTTGCATATTCTTATCATCAGGCCCTTCCACTGAAAACCTGGTTTTCAGATAAACACTATCAAAAAAAATTTATTACAAGCAGACACGTAAGCATACCTGATGTGACGCTGCTTGATCAAGACACGAGCATGGTGAATGGACTTGGCCATGCCAGCCTTGAAGACAAGTGTTTGAAGGCGCCTTGCAAGGAAGTTCTCAGCAGTAAGGGCAAGGACATAATCAAGCTTGTTCTGACCCTCAGCGAGCAGCCCATAGCGGTTCATGCGACGGAGAAGCGCCTCACCCTCAAAGATACGGCGGGGGTTCTTCTCATCAAGGGTGAGCAAGTGCCTTGCAGCATTACGGATCCTGCTCAGTGCATACTGGACCCTCCAGAGCTCACGCTTGCACCTCAGCCCATACTCACCGACCAGCTTCAGTTCAGCGTCAAGACGCTCCTTCTCATAAGGACGCCTTGGTTTCTTGAATGTTTTACCATCTGCATAAAGAAGCCATTCACCATAAACATAACTAGGGATTTCATGGAACATATGAAAAAGCTTAAGGGAAAAAAACTAGAAATAAATGGACAGCTAGTTGCTAGATATCCTTTTCAACCACAATGAACAGATTAAAGAGCACTAAGTAACCATTTAAGAAACAAGCTAGAAAATGCACAAATAAGCAATTTCAATTACAAAATGGAACAAATATCAAGTTCCATGGTGAACTAACATAGAATGCTTAATTTTGGCAGTTACATATGACAGCAGCATGGACCATACTAAAGAATCAGGTGACATAACCCCAATAATTTACTTGTTTGTTGAACAAACACCACCGGGTGCCAAAAACCTATAGAGAATAGTGATAGACATTTCTGAAGGGTTTACACAAGCCTAGCAGGAACCCTGGTGATGTACACAAACCAAACAGTTCATATACCATTTTTACTCCACATGGGCAAACAAGAAAATTGGACTCGCTCATCTCAGACAAATTTACTGCACATAGAAAAACTAGAGAATTGGACTCCCTCATCTCAGACAAAGCTTGCCACCACTTATAATCACTTTCCATGAATCAGATCCTGAGCAACGCCTTGCTCTACAAACCTCAGATCAGATCGACTGACACCAAGAGCAGTGGACACGCTATATCCACCGAGTTCCGCCTCGCCTCGCAAACCACGGCGCAGGTAGGAACTCAAACCGAGACAAAACCATAGGTGCTCCAAACGGCAACCTTCAACAAGCTCTACCAAGGTCAGGTAGAGCCGACTAGCCAAGAACCCGACGAACTTAGCCTATGCGCCCCCAGTTGGGCACCAGATCACGGCGGCCCCGCAACGAAAATGAAACGGGAACGAAGCGCAACGAACAGAGAGGAGTGGGGGAGGGGATCATCGGCGCGGGCTTACAGTTGCGGTAGAAGCTCACGTGCACCATGGTTGGTGCTCCTCTCCCTCCCTCGCGCCCTCGCCTTCGCCTTCGCCTCCTCTTGCTCCGCCGCCGCCGCTTCTGTGGGGGAGTCGCTGGGAGTGGTGCTAGGTCGCGAGCGCAGCCTTTATATGCCACCTCAAAACCCTAGTGGGCCGACCAAGTTACTATGGGCTCCATGGGCCGGGCCCAATTGACAGCGCAAGCCTGATTTAACAACCCAGATGGCTTCTGTGCTTGTCGCACGCGAATCTCGATGCAAGGCTCGGTGTCAGATGGTTTCGTGTTGCTATTTGCTAATCGCATAGTGTGTCGCTATAATCGCCAGCAGTTCTCTGATGAAAAAAAAAACACCTATACTAGTATAGTGTCCGTGCTAACGCTACGGCTTCATTTCAGGGATGCACATAAAAACCAAACGAAGATATTTTCCCATAGTTTAAGTCTCACACAATTGTATATGACCATGCATATAACCATGCATACTACATTCATGTCTAAGTCATCCATGTGTGTACTTTAACAGATAGTTGTATGAGTTGGCAAAAAACAGTAAAAATAGCAAAGGTACATATATATCACCGGAAAATAGAAGGCACGTATGATTGTACATGCTCTTTCTCGGCTGCCTCATCTCCTCTGTCCGTCCCTTGAACAGCTAATGATGCCTTCCTCTCACTTCAGGAGCAAACAGACAACCTACATGAGGATGCAGTTGGTGTACATTAATGAAAATGCTAGAGGGGAGTTTTGTAAGGTCCAAATGGCTAGAGGGGGGTGAATAGCCTATTTAAAATTATACAAGCTTCACTAAACAACCACGTTAGTATAAAAGATGGCTAAGCTAATTCTAGCACTAGCTCAACTATACTATGCAAGTCACCTATACAATTCTAGTGAAGCAAGGCTATGATCTGTAATACACACCAACAAGACTAAGCCACTAAGCTACTTACTCCTATGTGATAAAAGCTACACTAAGCAAACTACACTAGGAATAGAACAAGAAAGTAAAGAGCAAGTGACTTGATTCTTATACCAACGATGTAGAGAAGTAATGCACTCGAAGAATCAATCACAAGAGAAATCCTCGGCAAAGAGATGACACAAGATTTTTACCGAGGTTCACTTGCTTCCCGGCAAGTTACTCCTCGTTGTGGCGATGCACCCACTTGTCGGTTCACGAGCTAATCGACTATCAAGAGTCGAGCCCTCGGCGGGCGCCGCACAACCGCACACAAGATGGGGATCCTCCAAGCCACGAGCTTCACTAGAGTATCCAATTTACGAACTCCTGCGGGGAAGGATCAAGAACCCCTTACAACACTTGGTGAGGGCTCCAACAATCTCCAATTGCGAGCTCAATCACCTCCGCTGCTCCAAGCCGTCTACCGTGTCGGGAAACACGGAAGAGTAACAAGAAATCCACAGCAACTCGAAGATCAAGTGCCTCTAGAATGCAACTCTCAAGCAATGCACTTGAATCTCACTCAATCTCACTCAAGATGTGCAACTATGCAAAGAGATGAGTGGAGGGGTTGTTCTCTAGCTCAAAGGATGTCTCTAGGTCTCAAAATGTGCAAGAGATACCCTCAAACCCCGGACATCCTCTATTTATAACGAAGGGGTACGCAGCTAGCCGTTACGGATGACGCAACGAAAATCGTGCTGACCGGACGCTCCGGTCAGGGTGACCGGACGCGTCCGGTCACTACACGACAAGCGAAAACAGTGAGCGTCAGAACTAGCCGTTGCCGTGACCGGACGCGCTCAGCCGTTTGACCGGACGCGACAGTGCCAGCGTCCGGTCGCGTTCCAGTAAGCTCCCGTCGAGATCGGACGCGTCCGATCGCACGTGATCGGACGCGCCGCGCGTCCGATCAGCACTCCACTGCTCTCTGCCCCTCTGGACGTCTGACCGGACGCTCCGGTTCCGTGAGGGACCGGACGCGCCGGTCGCGCGCTCTACTTTTGCGCACAGGTGTACTGACCGGACGCGCTGGTCAGGCCAGACCAGCGTCCGGTCACAAACCCTAGTGCCCGCGCCACGTTGAACTGACCGGACGCGTCCGGTCAAACCGAGACCGCGTCCGGTGCAGCGTCCGATCGCCGTTTTTCAGTGAAAAATAATTTGGACTTTCGCCACCTTTTCTAGACTCCGGCGCAATAGAAAATAGGCATTTTATTTCCTCGAAAACGCCTGAATCTCGCGCTCGCAAGCTCGGCGGGAGGGAGAGCGAACCCCAAACCCCTTACTACCGCTCAAACACCACCGCCTTCGCAAAAGTGCTAACACCACCAAGTGTACACCATCAATGTGCATGTGTGTTAGCATTTCACAAACATTTTTCAAGGTGTTATGTTAGCTCTCAACTAGATCCTAATGCATATGCTCAAGACATTGATCTAGTGGCACTTGATTCCCGAGCTAATCGTGATTGCCCCTCTTGATAGTCGGCTATATATCCTAAATCCGGTCAATCACTTCTCTACTCATCTTAGACCGGCAAAAGGAAAATCCTATGGTTATACCTTTGCCTTGCGCTCTTAGATCCTTCTCTTCCACTTAATCATCATGTCCATTATTTTATGTGCATCTCCACCATGATCGTCATTTCATGTCCATGCATCATTTCTTTGTGATCTTGTGGCCACCACTCCTTGCCACGTACACCGTCATCACATGTGTTGCTTATGCCTAACTCAAAACACTTAACACATGGCATTAGCAACTTGGTGTCATTAATTACCAACACCAAACTTGGGCTTTCAAGTTTCCAATTTCTTCAACACAAAAGCAAGCGCAGTTAGTGTAAATCAAATTATGTTTTGGAGGTTCAATAAAGCCACAGAAACATTTACACATTCTACCGCGGATTCATGAGTCTCAACAATTTTGTGAATTATATTAGCTAAACTCGTTCCCATGAGTCTAATCAAGAGTCTCAGTTGTACTTGTGCTAACAAACAAAAGAAAACAGAGTAGCAGTCCAGCTATTCAATAGAGATAAATATATAATGTAACCCAGGTTGCAACATTTTGTTTTGCCAGAAACACCACCATAATCCTTCTGTAGCCAAGATACTTTTAAACACACCTAGCGGAATTTACACATGATGCTCCATGATCCAATGGATGATGAAAATCTTAATTCATACATTTGTATTGCTACACATAATTTTTTAAGATAGATTTGAAGTCTGAGCAATAGAAATGAAAAGGTGCAGTTGAGAGCTTTACCTTCCAAACACATTTGACGATGATATGCCCCGGCCAACCGCGAGCCTGCCAAGCACGCCGCAGTGGAGCACTGAGTCTACTTCCACCATAACACTACACATGCAAACCATGGCCGTGGCCTGCTCAGGTTGGCGATGGCCACCACAATCCTAAGCATGCGCCACCCTGAACTCCAAGTGGTACTTTGAAGTTCAGTTTCTCTGCAAATATCGCATCCCAGCTGCAGTCCTTGCTACCCAGAACTCCAGCCAGAGAAATGGTACTTTTATAATTTTAATGCTGTGTATAAACTGGATTAACATATTCCTAGGAATATGATTGTCAAAATACCAAGGCATCAACAAATGTAAGCTCAAATATAAAAACCTTGGTGGCAAGGAAAGAAACCTCCTAGACTCATCAGATCATGCTGTAGCTTTCTTTGACGTCTATTATGGCCATTCAAACACTTTTGAGAACTTCCTTTTTCCTCATCAAACTCGGACAACATGTGAAGCCTACAAATTAGTAACACAATGTAGATCTATCTCAGAAAAGCTTATGAAACAAACAAAATCTAAATTCTATCATCCCCTGGTTGGACGTCTGCAGGATGTGCCAAATCAGGGTATTCTAGGCGACCCTAAACTAAATTTGACAGGGTATTTCATACAAATAAATAGACCATAATATATTAAGAGAAAAGGCAAAGATTCAGGCAGCGGCTGGTGTGAGCACAATTATTTTTCGCAAGCACAATTATTGTCTGAAAGCATCTAGGCCCCAAGGTTTGGTTTCGGCAATTAATGACAACACTTTATTACCATGACTAACGTGTGTTTTGCAGAAACATTGGTAAGTTAGGTCATGGAAGTGATAACTGCTTTGGGCACTATGGTATTCGTGTCCCTTGATGGAAATCGTTTCGGTTTTCAAAAGGGTGACGTCAAGATTAAGGACGGTTAGTTCCGGATGTCGAGGTGTTGAGACACATTCGGAATAGTCGTTAGGATCTTCGTTTTTCTCTTTTGGCCGTACTATAAAGGGGGGCATGAATGGGTAGCTTGACCTAGGCGAGACCTATGTTTAGGTGTGGTACACACTTGTTAAACTTGGTGCTAGGCAACCCTAGAATAGCTCAAAGTTTAGTTGGAAGCAACTTGGTTGAAGTTGCGACGCGTTTCGGAAAGTTTCGAGCTGTTTTCCAGTGACCGGACGCGGTCTTCGGCAGCACCGGACGCGTCCGGTCAGTACGTTACCGCGGCTAGGGTTCGGCCCTGACCACCGGACGCGGTCCTCGCGAGGACCGGACGCGGTGGTCAGCGACCGACACGTGTCACCTGGGGAGAACGCCCGTCGGACGCGACCTGGACGTGATCGGCGCGTCCGGTCACAGTCCAGTAAGGTCCAGAGAGGACCGGACGCGTCCGGTCATCAACCATCGGACACGGCCTCGCGTCCGGTACGAGTACAGTAAGGTCCCTTGCACGATCGGACGCGTCCGGTCACCCCTGACCGGCGCGTCCGGTGGTTCTGTTCAAAATCGGGTTTTGACCGTTACGGGCGACCGGCGCGTCCGGTCAGTTCGACCGGCGCGTCCGGTCAGCCCGTGTCAGAAAGTAACGGTTCGTTTTCATTGAGGGGTGTATAAATACAACCCCTCCACATCTTTTAGAGGTCTCTTGCTCATTCAAACATCTGAGAAAACCCTTTAGAGTGCAAGGGAGTGCAAGAGCTCTAGTGAGGATAGAGATTTGAGAATCAAAGTTTGAGAATTCCTCACTAGTGATTAGAGAGTAGCAAGTGTGCATCCATCTCCTCATTTGGGCTCGTTGTGGTCAAGTGAGAGTTCTAGCTTGTTACTCTTGGTGATCGCCATCACCTAGACGGCTTGGTGGTGATTGGGAGTTTGGTGATCATCCGACGGAGCTTGTGGATGACCCAACTCATGTTGTGAGCGGTTTTGGGTGATTCGCCGCGACGGAGTGTCGAAGAATCAACCCGTAGAGAGCACTTGATCCTTGCACGGATCAAGGGGGAGCGACACCCTTGCGCGGGTGCTCCAACGAGGACTAGTGGGGAGTGGCGACTCTCCGATACCTCGGAAAAACATCGCCGTGTTCCTTGCCCCTTTACATTCAAGCAATTACTTTCTCGTATTTACTTTCATTGCTTGTTTTACATTCCTAGAATTGCCATGCTAGACTAGGATTGGAAACTAGGGTGCAAAACTTTTTATCGGTAGACTCTCTAGGAACACAAGTAGGCACTAGGGGTGAATTCCGGCTTATAGGATTTAATTCTTGCAATTAATTTTTAGAAAAGCCCAATTCACCCCCCTCTTGGGCATCTTGATCCTTTCAATTGGTATCGGAGCCGTGTTGCTCCTAATTTAGGCTTTACCGCCTAGAGCAAGATGTCTAACGGGGAAGGACCACCTCCCACCTTTGAGGGAGATGATTTTCCATATTGGAAAATCCGCATGGAGGCGTATCTCGAAGCCATAGATGTCGGGTGCCTTAGAGCCGCAACCCAAGGGCTTCCCGCTATCAAGGATCCCGCAAACCCCACTGGTGACGAGGAGAAGTACGACCGGTGGAATGCAAAGGCAAAAAATGCACTCTACCGGGGCTTAGGCAAAGATATCTTCAATCGTGTGCGTAATGCAAAGAACGCTCATGATTTGTGGGAGAATCTTTGTGCTCTCCATGAGGGAACTAAGAGTGAGCGTGAGGAACGCTATCATATTGCTTTAAAGAAAATTAATTCTTTTGAGATGCTTCCTAAAGAAAGTGCTAATGACATGTACACTCGCTTGAATGTTCTTGTAGAGGACCTCAATGCTCTTGGGCTCACTCAAATGAGTCAATCGGATGTTGCGAGGAGGATCTTGAGTGTGCTTCCCGTTGAGAAGTATGGTCACATTGTCACCGTGCTTCATCAAAGTGATCTCTCCACCGCAACTCCAACTCAAGTATTGGGGAAGATCAATGCTCATGAGATGTACATGCACATCACTCCAGAAGAGGGCTCATCATCGTCCAAGAAGAAAGACTTGGCCTTCAAAGCTAGCCATGACAAGAAGAAGAAGAAGGGCCAAGCCATGATCGTGCAAGAAAGCTCAAGTGAAAGTGATGTCGATGATGAATCACTTGCACTCATGGTAAGGAAGACCACCAAGATGCTAAAGAAGCTCAACAAGAGTGGCATCAAGTTCGATGGCAAGAAAAAGAAATTCTTCACAAGTAGCAAGAGAAAGCCCATCTCGGAGATGGATTGCTACAATTGTGGTAAACTTGGCCACCTAGCTCATCAATGCCCTAGACCACCAAAAGACAAGTTCAAGAACAAGAACAAGGGCAAGAAAAATGATTCAAGTGATGAAGAAGATGAGAAGAAGAAGAACAAGCCATACAAGAAGAAGGATGGCAAGAAGAAGGAGTTCTACAAGAAGAAGAAGGGTGGAAAGGCATATATTGTTGGTGATTGGCTCACCGACATTGAATCATCTTGTGACTCCTCCGGAGATGAGAGCGATGATGAGAAAGAGAAGGTTGCCGCATTTGTGATGGGGCCATCATCTTCACCGACATCTTCACCACCACCTTCACCGCCTTCTTCACCATCATCGTCCACTACTCACCTATGCCTTATGGCCAAGGGTGAACGAAAGGTAAAAAATCATGATAGTGATGATGATGATGATAGTGATAGTGATGATGAATTTGATGCACCTTCTTATGATGAACTTGTAAAATTGCTAAACAAATACACTAAAATCATAAGAAGGACTAGAAGTGAAAATGATGATCTTCAAAATGAAAATGAATCACTCTCATCTAAGATTGAAAATGCTCAAAAGACTAGTGGTGAGCTTAGAGATCAAAATGAAATTATGTCTTCTACTCTCAAAGAGCTCAAAACCTCTAATAAAGAGCTTAAAGATCAACATGATAAACTTGAGAAGAAGCATGATGAGCTCATCACTAGACATAGCTCTCTAAAAGACAAATACACCACATTAAAAATTGACTATGATAGTCTTGTGGTTGCTAATGAACTTGCTCTTGAGACACATGATGCTACTAACCATGTTGTTAAGTGTGATATAGCTACATCATGTGATGATTTGATCATTGAAAGCATTGAGCAAGGTTCTAGTAGCAAAGGCAAGAGTGTGGTTGAGTCATGCAACCATGATGATTATGCCAAGATCAAGTGTGAGAATGAGAAGCTTGCAAATGAGAACAAGAAGCTCAAAGGTTTGGTGGCTCTTGAGAAGCAAACAACAAATGAGTCACTCATTGAAGAGAACAAGAAGCTCAAGCAAGAAAAAGAGCATCTCAAGACCGGCCTAAGCAAGTTCACAAGAGGCCAATATTTACAAAGTGAGCTCCTCATGAACACCGTAATGAAGATGGATAGAAGTGGTATTGGGTACTTGGCAAATCAAGAGAAGAAGGCAAAAGCTCAACAACAAAGCAAGTCAAAGCCCAAGCCAAAGAGATGTGTTGAGTGTGGTCAAGAAGGTCACTTTGCTCATGAATGCAAAACTCCACCACCACAACCCTTGCCCAAGCATGCTAGACCCTTTGCCTTCAATGCTCATTACATGCTAAGAAAAGATTCAAATGGAAAGATGAAAGTCATGTTTTTGGGTCCCCCAAACAAGAATAGGCCAAAGAAAATATGGGTTGCCAAGTCACTAGTTGAGAAAGTCAAGGGCCCCTCTCAAGTTTGGGTCCCTAAACAAAAAGCTTGATCTCTTGTGTGTAGGTGAACTACAAGACCGGTGGATCTCATTGGGTTATTGATAGTGGTTGCACTCAACACATGACCGGTGATCCTCGTATGTTCACCTCCATTGAAGAGAATGGGATATGTCAAGAGAAGATCACATTTGGGGATAATTCAAAGAGTAAAGTCAAGGGTATAGGCAAGATTGCAATATCAAATGATCACTCACTCTCCAATGTGCTCTATGTTGCTTCATTGAGTTTCAACTTATTATCCGTCGGGCAACTTTGTGACCTTGGCTTCCAATGCTTGTTCACACCAAATGAAGTTGAAGTTTCAAAGATAGATGACAAGCAAGTGATATTCAAAGGCTTTAGATACAACAATCTTTATCTTGTTGACTTCACCTCCGAAGATGCAAATTTGATGACATGTTTGTTCACCAAGACCTCACTTGGTTGGCTTTGGCATAGGAGGCTTGCACATGTTGGAATGAGTACTCTCAACAAGCTATTGAAGAAAGAACTAGTAAGAGGATTGAAGGATGTGAAGTTTGAAAAGGACAAACCTTGTAGTGCATGTCAAGCGGACAAACAAGTTGCAAACACTCATCCAACCAAGGCTTTCATGTCAACCTCAAGAGTGCTAGAACTTCTACACATGGATTTGTTTGGGCCTACAACATACAAGAGCTTGGGTGGTAATCTCTATTGTCTTGTGATAGTGGATGACTACTCAAGATATACATGGACTTTCTTCCTTCATGACAAATCCGAAGTGGCAAGTTGCTTCAAGAAGTTTGCAAAGAGAGCTCAAAATGAATTCGAAGTCAAGATAAAGAAGATTAGAAGTGACAATGGCAAAGAGTTTGACAACACCAACATTGAAGCTTATTGTGATGAAATTGGAATCAAGCATGAGGTTTCTTCAACCTACACTCCTCAACAAAATGGTGTAGTTGAGAGAAAGAACCGGACTTTGATCACCCTTGCAAGAACAATGTTAGATGAGTACAACACTCCGGAAAAGTTTTGGGCCGAGGCAATCAACACCACATGCTATGCTTCAAATCGCCTCTTCCTCCAAAAGTTTCTTGGCAAGACCCCCTATGAGTTGCTCAATGGAAAGAAGCCGGACGTCTCATTCTTTCGGGTGTTTGGTTGCAAATGCTACATTTACAAGAAGCGTCAACACCTAGGGAAGTTTCAAAGACGTTGTGATATTGGTTTTCTTGTTGGTTACTCATCAAAGTCCAAAGCATATAGAGTATTTAACCATGCCACCGGTTTGGTTGAAGAAACATATGATGTGGAATTTGATGAATCTAACGGCTCCCAAGGAGCAATTGAGAATTGTGATGATGTAGGTGATGAACCCTTGAGGGAGGCCATGAAGAACATGCCCGTGGGAGACATCAAGCCAAAAGATGATGAAGACGATGTGCAAATCATTGATCCACCTTCTTCATCACGTGTGCCTCAAGATGATGACAAGAATGAGAGAGTTGAAAATGAAGATACTTATGTCTCTCATGAACAAGCCGAGGCACAAGCACAAGATGTTGATGCTCCCCATCCACCTCCTCAAGTGGTTGATAGAAGAAACTCACCTCTACTTCAAGCCCATCCACAAGAACTCATCATAGGGAGTCCTACTAAGGGAGTAATGACTCTATCTCAAAAGCTAGCTTCTTTTGTTGAACATCACTCTTTTGTCTCTTGTGTTGAACCTAAGAATGTAGAAGAAGCTCTTCAAGACCCGGATTGGGTGAATGCCATGCATGAAGAATTGAACAACTTCACCCGCAACCAAGTATGGACACTTGAAGAGCATCCTAAAGGTGCAAGAGTCATTAGAACCAAGTGGGTGTTCCGAAACAAGCAAGATGACCAAGGCATAGTAGTGAGGAACAAGGCAAGACTAGTTGCAAAGGGGTTCTCCCAAGTTGAAGGCCTTGATTTTGGAGAAACTTTTGCACCCGTTGCAAGACTTGAAGCCATTCGTATCCTCCTTGCATATGCATCGCATCATGATATGAAACTATATCAAATGGATGTGAAAAGTGCATTCTTAAATGGCTTTATAAATGAACTAGTCTATGTCAATCAACCTCCCGGGTTTGAAGACCCTAGATATCCTAATCATGTTTATAGGTTGTCAAAGGCGCTATATGGGCTCAAGCAAGCCCCTAGAGCGTGGTATGAGCGCCTCCGAGACTTCCTCATTGAGAAGGGCTTCACCATTGGGAAGGTCGACACCACACTATTCACCAAGAAGCTTAATGGGGAGATCTTCATTTGTCAAGTGTATGTTGATGATATCATCTTCGGGTCAACAAATGAAGATTATTGCAAGGAATTTGGTGAATTGATGTCGAAGGAGTTCGAGATGTCAATGATTGGTGAGCTCACATTCTTCCTTGGTTTTCAAGTCAAGCAAATGAGAGAAGGGATTTTCATCTCTCAAGAAAAGTATACCAAGGATCTTCTCAAAAGATTCAAGATGGAAGAATGCAAACCAATCAAGACCCCAATGCCATCAAATGGACATCTCGACCTAGATGAGGGAGGTAAACCGGTTGATCAAACTCTCTATCGTTCTATGATTGGTAGCTTGTTGTACCTTACCGCATCTAGGCCCGATATCATGTTTAGTGTGTGCATGTGTGCTCGCTTTCAAGCGTGCCCTAAAGAACCTCACTTAAGTGCCGTAAAAAGAATCCTAAGATATCTTAAGCACACCCCAAGCATTGGTCTATGGTATCCCAAAGGAGCTAGATTCCAACTAGTTGGCTATTCCGACTCGGATTATGCCGGTTGCAAAATTGATAGAAAAAGCACATCCGGAGGGTGCCATTTGCTTGGGAGATCCTTAGTATCTTGGTCATCTAAAAAGCAAAATAGTGTGGCTTTGTCCACCGCCGAGGCGGAATACATTGCCGCGGGGGCTTGTTGTGCACAAATCTTATATATGAAACAAACCCTCCTAGACTATGGAATTGTTCTTGAAAAGGTGCCACTTTTATGTGACAATGAAAGTGCCGTTAAAATTGCTAACAATCCGGTACAACACTCTCGCACCAAGCACATTGATATCCGCCATCACTTTCTAAGAGATCACGTTGCTAAAAATGACATATCACTAGAAGGTGTACGAAGTGAAAATCAATTAGCGGATATCTTCACTAAACCTTTGGATGAGGCTACCTTTTGTAGGCTAAGAAGTGAACTTAATGTGCTTGATTCAAGTAACTTTAAAAAATGAGCGCGTGTTGTCCCTTGCATTGCATTGTATCATATGTCACGTTTATTTTATCGCAATGCATTTAGGGCTTGGCTAACATGGTTACGATAACCCTCCTTTGGAGGAGTGAAGAAGCCTAACCGTGGATCAAACTTGACAAGCAACCTAGCTTTACTTTCTTGTATTGCATTGCATATGCATGGTTGTTTGTTTGTCGTTTCTTTTCGGTTTAGCTTTGAGCAACCTCTGTGTTCGTCCATGGATAGAGAGAGCATTTGACGCTCCTAGAGTCCAAAAACTCTATTGCATGGCCATACGTTGCTCCTCGGGTGTTTATTGCCTATTTTCGTAAAAATTATACTAGCCTAAGGCAAAATATTTTGAAAAATTTGAGGGTTTGAGTGAGGTCACTCATATCAGGTTCCAATTGGTGTTTATTTGTGTCTCCTTGAATTGGAACTTGATTGGGAGAAGTCGCGTCGAAGTTCGGAACGAAGGATGGCGAAGAACAGCGACCGGACGCTGGACCGGACGCTGCACCGGACGCAGTGATGCTTCACCACCGCGTCCGGTCCCGGCGTTCACCAGCGCGTCCGGTCATCCAGAAGACCTATTCCAGACCTAGGCACCGGACGCTGCACCGGACGCGCCTCTGACGACCACCGCGTCCGGTCCCGGCTACCACCACCGCGTCCGGTGCTCCGCGATGAATTCCCGAGCTCCCAGCGACCGGACTCTGACCGCGTCCGGTCAGTCCACACCGGACGCGTCCGGTCACTCCAGGCGCTTACTGGAGTGTGACCGGACGCTGCACCACCGCGTCCGGTCATAATGACCACCGCGTCCGGTGATCGCGCGTCGAGCGGATCTGAGCCCCTCATAAAACCTTTCGTCTTCATCGTTTTTTTCCTCTCCAGTCGAATCCGCCGCCGCTCGATTTCTCTCGCCGAATCGCCGCTTCCTCACCGTCGTGCTCACCGCCGACGAGCCTCCACCGCGCTGCGCCGCCCCTACCTAGCCCGCTCGCCCTCTTGCTCGCGCCCGCGCACGACCCCGCACGCCTTCTCGCCCGTGCCGTGCCCGTGGTGCCCGCGCCGCCGCCGCCGCGCCCGCGTGCTCCACCTCCCCGCCGGCGACCTGTTCACCGCCGTGGGTTTCTCCAGCGCCGCAGCTCACCTCCCTGCACCCCACCTCGTGCCCTAGCTCTTCAATCCCCGTGCCCGAGCCTTCTAGGGTTTTCACCCAAACCCTAACCTAGGGTTTGATCGAAACCCTAATTCTTCAGGTGACGATTCGCTCTTTCTTCGATTCAAGTCACGTCATTCCATTTGTTAGGGCTAACCTTGACCAATTACATCCATTGACTATCTCGCTCGGTCGTTTCAGAGCTCGATCGTCGATCTCGGGGGTTCTCGCGAACTAGGTCACCGCTTCCTCTCATCGTCGTCTCGTCGATCCGAGGTAGCTTCGCGTCACGTTTTCTCTTCGTATCTCACATGCTTGCTATCTAGGGTTTCGTATCTTTAGATATATACGTGCTTATAGTATATCTTTCTATTCCATACGTGCAGCGAGTCAGTCGGTGTGTCAGGGTCAGATCTGTTCGCTAAATCCGAGGCCAAGCCTGCGGATACGGATTGAGGCCAAGCCTCTCGAGTGTCAGTTCATCATCTCACAGAGGTTTTCAGGCAGTCGATCAGCATGGTGCGTTGCAAGAATGCCGGTGGTGCTCCTGGTGACGGGGACAACAGTCCTCCCCGCCGTGATGAGATTGCGCGTGGTAAGCGCATCAAGATTGCAGCCAGGAAGAAGAGGAAGACGCTCTCAGAGGCAGAGGTTGCTCAGGCCGTGGCAGACGCTGCAGAGCAGGCAGAGAGAGGTGGCAGACGTAGTGGCATACACATAGGCGAGCGTCGCTTTCACCTTGAAGGTCGACAGCTCGGCACTGAGGCCACTGAGGGTACCGAGGCTACTGGACCTTCCGAGCAGATGTCAGTAGATCCACCCACAGAGCAGACAGAGGCTACACAGGCTACTGAGTCTACCCAGGCTACTGAGGCTCCACAGGCCACTGAGGATACAGAGGAGCAGGCAGCTCAGTCTCCACAACGTCGTCGCTCCACACGTGCTCGTACTCAGGTGACACCTAGGCCAGAGGGCCAGCGTCGTGGAGCACGACCTCCTCCCAGAGTTAGAGGGTCACCCCCGGTCGAGCACTTAGACCTGAGGGGTGCTTCAGCACGTCAAGTGCAGGGGTTGAGGTTCGTGGAGGTCAGCCGATGGTTTCCACCTGTCAGAGATTCCAGAGCTTCAGAGGGTTTCTATACCCCACTTCAGGAGGATTTCTACAGGGCCCTAGTTGACAGTGGCATTGCTTTCAGACCTCAGAGGGTGTGTCGACTAGAGGCATTAGTTGATGTTGTGGGAGAGCAGCTCCGTCCGCACCTGTCCTATATGCCTGGTTTGTCAGATCTTCTTGGACGGACAGGTGCATACTACGGCACATGGGTCAGGGAGTTCTATGCTTCTCTTTGGATTGATCCTGCTCATGAGTTCATACACTTTGCTTTCAGAGGCCGCGATCACAGATTGTACAGCTCCAGAGCTCGAGAGATCCTCAGACTACCAGCTTCTGACACGAGGATCCATCAGTTGTGCTATGGACAGACTCCTCCTCCCAGACGCCCTCACGGCGGTTCAGTGCCACCTACCGACCTGGTTCGACCCTGCTTTCGTGAGCCTTTTGGCGAAGGGTCACGTCGTACGCCTGCTAGTCTGACGCCTCTTGCCAGGGTCTTGGATGCTATTCTCAGACGCACTTTACTTCCTAGACTCGGCTACAGAGAGGGACTGACGAGGATGCAGCTTTGGGTTGTTCACCACCTCCTTTCACAGCGACAGTTTGACATCTGGGATCTTATCCTTTGTGAGATGGAGGACACCATTGCTGAGGGCTTCAAGGGTAACCGTCAGCTTCCCTATGCACACTGGATTTGTTTTATCATCAGATCTTCTATCCAGATGCCACCAGAGATCAGGGCGGAGATAGCTAACACTACTACAGCTTTCCCTGATTATGATATCAGACAGCTTTGGGCCTCTGTTACTAGAGATCAGGCCCCAGCGCCAGGACAGCGTGAGCGCCCAGACGTTCCTGAGACAGCAGCTGAGCAGGACGCCAGAGTTGATGAGCTTGCCGAGGCAGAGCTCGCGGACCTTGAGGCTTAGACTACTGACATACCTGAGGATGTCACTTCAGACAGCACAGATGAGGACTACCAGCCCATCCCCAGGTACCGGTCTCCTCGGTCTCACGACCACGAGGCCGGTGGATCTGGCTCAGCCTCCCGCTCAGACCCAGCCATGGTGGCTATTCTTGAGAGGTTGACCCAGGCTCAGGAGCAGCAGCAGCAGCAGATACAGCGCCAGGCACAGGATACAGCTGCAGCACTTGCACAGATTCAGGCTCGCCAGGACGAGTTTCAGAGACAGCAGCTTGAGATCCAGAGGCAACAGGTTGAGATGCAGCGACAGAGTCAGCAGCAGTACATGGATCTCCTGCGCCACCTTATCACAGTTGGGGTTCCTCCGCCTGCATCTGTCATGACTCAGGCTTTGCATTCCAGTGGTCCGTCGAGTCAGGGACAGCCGAGCTTACAGTTTACATCTCCACAGCAGCAGGTTCCCCAGTCCTTTCAGTCCCCGAGCTTCACTCCTATACATACGGGGTTTACACCGTCAGACCAGCCTCGCCCGCATCTCCTGACAGGCACACCTATTGGTGATTTCAGTGCTTCCTACAGCGAGTTGACTGGTCAGCCGACACCCTCGCACACTACTACGTTTCACACTTCGTCAGGGTTGTCAGCTCCCGAGGCAGTCGTTCCTCCAGTGACAGGGACCGGGACTACATAGACCATCCCTTCTTCAGTTGCCTCGACAGATCCCCCAGCTACTGGCGCACTTCAGGCTCAGGTTACTCAGACAGATCCACTTGTTGCTACACAGTCAGTACCTGCTCCTGCTCAGACCCAGACCGCTTCACAGCCACGTGCTTCTTCAGAGGGTCAGCCAGATAGCTCAGACTCCGAGGGCGATTTGCTTCACTTCGTGATTACTCCGCGCACCTCGGCACCCGACACGACTCCGTCTGTCCCCCCTTCAGATTAGATTAGTTTTTTTGGCGCTTGATGCCAAAGGGGGGAGAGTAGTTTCAGGGGGAGTTTGTTAGTGGTTTTTCGTTTTTTGTGTGCTACATTCATGCATATCATGTTTACTTTTCAGCATTGCATTCGTGTGACATTGTCGTCGAGTCGTAAACTTTGAGTCTTAATGTGTTATCCGTCTCAGTGATTAATATATGTCACCGTTTTAGCTATAGCTCTAAGGTTGTGCTTCCGTGCCTTACTCCGATTTCTTATGAGCTATATCTTTATGTGTACTAACGCCCTTTTTGTCTTATCTTATGAAGTACACTGTCACGGAACCGCCCAAATTATAAGAACAAAAGTACAAAAATAATCGCCGGAGCAATTAATTTCCTGTACTTAAGCTCATATAACTCCGGTAGTCCAATAAAATCACGAGGGATTTCAAACCAACCAACATACAAGCCAAGATCGTAGTGGTCCAACATAACAAGTCATATGTTACATCCATTTCATAAATACTTCAACATATCTCGGAGTTTAGTAGAGTTATTACAACTCAAGTTCAAAAGTAGCGGAAGCAAAGTAGTTTGAAACTAAAATCACCTTAATTTAAATACATGCCAGTACCGAGGTCAATTTTCCTATAAAAGCATGAGAGATAAGATAGCTCAGAAGGATCATGCCCATGATCACACTCTGCCACTACAGCCGGAGTCTTCCAATTCTTGCAGTAGCTATGTTATATCACAACCTGCAACAAGTGGGAATAAACCCTGAGTACGAGAAGGTACTCAGCTAGACTTACCCGTCATAAACCAGAAATAACATGACACCAAGGAACATGCAAGGCTTTATATAGTGTACTGGCTTGACTCATTTGCGAAAGGCATAAGTTATTATGAACAACTAAAGATAAGTACTTTTAGCATCATTTCTATGATAACCTATTCATGCTAGGTAAGCACCTATTACTTAAAACAATCACTTGATTAACCATTAGCATCAAAGGTTACCATCTCAAGTTTAGCATTTCCAACATTAACCACATAACCATCCGTGTCCCATCATTAATACTACGATGCCGTAGCTCGAGTCAAGTGCTCACTAACCGGGAGCGACGGCGATTCGAATCGAATTCCTATCCAGCTGGAGATTTATTCCTCACACAAACCATGCTTCCCCCGTCAGGGTCGCGTAGATCACCAATGGCACTTTCCAAGAAGCCGCGGGATAACAATCATGGATCGCACTACCCAGGGACCGCCCGACTGCCAGGACGCACCTTGGGCTCACTCTTCGCGTCCCCGTACACCCCCTTCAACACCAGTCTGCCAACCCGAGTTTATCCCGGCTCGAAAAGTGTCACTAGCTTCGCGGTCGAAAGGTACTTTATTCGGCTAGCTAAATGTGAGGCATGCGTTCAACATGACAAGAGGGACGAGCAACGATCGGTCCTTAATCGACACAGACGGAATCACTATAGTCCAAAACCCTATAAGATTCCGCCCGGTCTCCGTTTATTCACCAACACTTGGTTACTTATCAAGATTCACAAATACTGCTAACCATAGCCAGGTATTCGCCTATAACTCGCAGGTGACAGGAAATCACCCGACTTCTACCGATCTAAGCATGGCTAAGCAAATTACTCGATCCTGACCTAATAAGGTAACAGTAATTCTGGTGGACAAGGATAGTAATGCAACAACGGTTTCACTCAACTCCTATAACTTAATGCAACAATATATAATTATAATTCAGGTAAATAAGAATAGCTTTTATAAAATAGGAGACTTATAATGCTCCGGGGCTTGCCTGAGATCAAACACTGGGTTAGTGATTGACAGATGACACTCGTTTGGCGAGCATCTCCCATCCGACACTTGTTTAGCCCTTCCATCTTTGGGATAGGTCCACCAAACACCGTCTTCAGGTTTGGCTTCAACATCTCATCCTTCACGTGGTGCATCTAGCGAACCTAAATGAGATGCAAGATGCATGCGTATGAATATGATGAATGGTAACACAAGATGCATCACATAGTCATTCATGTAAACACACGATTAAGACATAGACACCAAAAGCTATTTAACTAACCTCACACAACCAATTAAAGAGGGCAAGCACATCAAGCATAACTCAGGTTTAACAAGATCACAAGTATCTTAACTTGACCATCATCAAGGGTATAAGCCACACTTAGCAACACATGGAGTAAACAACCATAACTAGCATCTGACAAATTCTGGACTGCAAACAACATCTACATGTTTGGATCATAACTGGAGTTATACAAATCCAATAGCCATGCAACAAGACATTCTGGAAAGCTTATGAAATTTTCCATAATTCATCTTTAATCATCTTAGCATGATTCTCAAGTTAACCAAGTCAAACATGCATAATTACAGAATCTGGTCCAGAGATTCCAGAGAACAACTATTTCTGAAACCCAACTTGAAACAGTCATTACTCACAAACTATAAGGCCAAATGCCACCAAAATTTAACACAAGCTAGATTAATGAGTTATCTACAACTTTGTTATAAGCATGTTTCTCAGCAAACATCATTTTCATGGTGCAATTACCAAAGTCCCAGAAACTGTCCAGGAAAGCATCAATTGCAAGAATAAATATTAACTTACATTTCAAACATATATTTGGCCACAACCAATGTAACCATCATAAAGTGCATGTTAAATGATCACCAAAAAGCATAGTGCTCACCAGTGAATAATTTCTTTTAATGCATTTCTTAATTTATTTAAATAGCAAGGTGAAATAATAAAAATATATCAAAAGTCCATAATAAAATCTATAAAAATTACAGTAGATCTTACATACACCCAATAGTCTACTGTACAAATTTCAACTCATTTGGACATGTATATCAACCTCCATGAAAAAGACAAATTGCTATTGTAAGAATTCATGTGAGAGCAAGATACACTAATAACTCACCCAAATGGCAACCAAAATTCATGAAATTTTTACCACACATCAATCATCATATGAGTAGCATGCCACAAAAATTTCACTTCATTTGGAGCCCTAGATCTACAGTTATAAAAATGACAAATACAACTAGCATTAAAAACCTAGCTGCACAAATCCATTTTTACAGAGAAAACTTTAAACTAAAACATGCAATATTATAGATCTACTGCATAGAGAATTTCACAAGGATTCCAAAAAATACTCATTTACTATTTTACAATTTTTCTACAATTTACTATGAATTTCCAAAGTTTCTGCAAAATAATTACGAATCAGTCCCGAGAGCACTATTCATTTGAGTCACTGACTGTGCAGTTAGGCCCCTGGAGTTAGTCGAATTCTTCCTCGAGGTCCCTGGTCGCGAATCACAGTAAGGGAGGTGGCAGAGCTCGTCACCATCGGCCGGAGGAGGCACGTCGGCGGCGGCGGAGCACGAGCAGGCCCGCGCGCACTCGCCGGTGGCCTCGGCTCGGCCGGAGGTGGTCCGTGGCTTGCTGGCCACGCCAGCATGGAGGCACGGGGCTGCGGCCGCGCCGACGACTGTAGACAGCGGCGCCGAAGCTCGGAGAAGTGGCGCGCCGGGCACAGCACAGGGCGGCGACTCCGATGGCGGTGCCGGTTGAGCGCGGGGAGGGACGGAGAGGCGGGAACGGCGGAGCAGGCAGCGAGCTCGGCGCGCGGCCATGGCGGGCGGCGCTCTGGTGCGCGCGCGCGGCGAGAACAGGAGCGGGGAGGGCGAGAGCGAGCGCCTGGGAGAGTGGCGAGGCGACTGAGAGTGGAGGGGAAACGCCTGGGCTCTCCCTATTGAAGCAGGGGCGCAGCGACGCGCGTCGGCAATGGTGGGGGCGCGCTCTGTGCATGGCGGCCACGCGGACAAATTAGCGAACAGGTGGCGGGCGACGAAGTGGCCACTGCGGGACGTGTTACTGGGCCAGCTCCGGGCCAAATTTGGACAAGGGCCCAAAACAAAGATCGAAGCCCACACAAAGCTCTACGTTTTTCATTAAGGTGCCAAGGTCATTAGAGTAACGGATTAGCGGTTAAACAGCTTCCAAAACAGCAATGTCAACACCTTGATGACAGTCACGGAAACTCACTTTTGATGGTCAAAACTTCGTCAAAATGAACTCAACTTTTTGTATACTCTTCATCATCATGTATTCTCCAACTTTTATATTTGGCTCAACTGAAGTTGCTTAGCAAAAACACGAGAACGCGATGCGCCAACCGTCTTGTCATTGCCGGTCCAAGTCCATGAGTATGATGAAACTAGTAGTTTTGGGAATTAATTTTGAAGGTCCAAATGAGCTCCAAATCTATTCAAACTTCTCTGAGCTCTTCTCCACTCTAAACACTCCAACTTTTATAAAGAGTCCAACTTCAGTTGTTTAACAAAATTTTGAGAACGAAATGTGCCAACCTGTCAATGTCAGTCCACATATTCTATGACTTAGAATATTTTCCAAGGCTGAAAAACAGCAGCTAATCCAATCTTTGAGCCTCTATTTGACTAGGTTAGAGACCAAACTAGCTCTTGACCATAAAACAAAGTTTCTTCTACACAACATGAACTACAACTTTCATTTAATGTCCAACATCAAAACTGGTATAGAAACTATATTTCTACTTTGACCAAAGTAGGATCACGATAAAGCTTAAATTATCCTTTTTGATCAATTGGAGCATTTTCTGGGCATTTGCTCAACACGAACCTTTCTTGACTTTTGTTGTAGAGTCCATCTAGAGTCATTTGGGCAAGGTTGCAAGATTTTGGTGATGATCTATATTTCCATCCACTTAATAATGCAATTCCAGCACTTAGTAAAGTCATTCCAACAAGCATATAACTTATCATTTCATGTGACTTTTTGATTCCAAACGTCATGAAACTTTGCCAGTGACTAATATAGATAGGTACTAAGGTGAGACATATGAAGATATTGTAGTAACACCACCCAAGCATATATCTTAAAAATGGACTATATGTAAAGCAAGGGTACAACATCCAAGTTTAGGTTGGGGCTCGCTTCCATAGGTTGACCTTGACATCATCATCTCCACTTAATCTACCATGTTTGAGCTCAAACCCACTGCTTAACTGGTGACAAACACCTGGGGTGTTACATACACTCTTTTGGCTTGGAGCACATAAGCAATTCCTAACCTTTTATGCTTATTGTCTTTTGCTTATGTGAACCAAGCATGCTCGAAAACCTTCACTCTAATCCTTTGAAACTTAGTGTTGTCATCAATCACCAAAAAGGGGGAGATTGAAAGCATCTAGGCCCCAAGGTTTGGTTTCGGCAATTAATGACAACACTTTATTACCATGACTAACGTGTGTTTTGCAGAAACATTGGTAAGTTAGGTCATGGAAGTGATAACTGCTTTGGGCACTATGGTATTCGTGTCCCTTGATGGAAATCGTTTCGGTTTTCAAAAGAGTGACGTCAAGATTAAGGACGGTTAGTTCCGGATGTCGAGGTGTTGAGACACATTCGGAATAGTCGTTAGGATCTTCGTTTTTCTCTTTTGGCCGTACTATAAAGGGGGGCATGAATGGGTAGCTTGACCTAGGCGAGACCTATGTTTAGGTGTGGTGCACACTTGTTAAACTTGGCGCTAGGCAACCCTAGAATAGCTCAAAGTTCAGTTGGAAGCAACTTGGTTGAAGTTGCGACGCGTTTCGGAAAGTTTCGGGCTGTTTTCCAGTGACCGGACGCGGTCTTCGGCAGCACCGGACGCGTCCGGTCAGTACGTTACCGCGGCTAGGGTTCGGCCCTGACCACCGGACGCGGTCCTCGCGAGGACCGGACGCGGTGGTCAGCGACCGACACGTGTCACCTGGGGAGAACGCCCGTCGGACGCGACCTGGACGTGATCGGCGCGTCCGGTCACAGTCCAGTAAGGTCCAGAGAGGACCGGACGCGTCCGGTCATCAACCATCGGACGCGGCCTCGCGTCCGGTGCGAGTATAGTAAGGTCCCTTGCACGATCGGACGCGTCCGGTCACCCCTGACCGGCGCGTCCGGTGGTTCTGTTCAAAATCGGGTTTTGACCGTTACGGGCGACCGGCGCGTCCGGTCAGCCCGTGTCAGAAAGTAACGGTTCGTTTTCGTTGAGGGGTGTATAAATACAACCCCTCCACCTCTTTTAGAGGTCTCTTGCTCATTCAAACATCTGAGAAAACCCTTTAGAGTGCAAGGGAGTGCAAGAGCTCTAGTGAGGATAGAGATTTGAGAATCAAAGTTTGAGAATTCCTCACTAGTGATTAGAGAGTAGCAAGTGTGCATCCATCTCCTCATTTGGGCTCGTTGTGGTCAAGTGAGAGTTCTAGCTTGTTACTCTTGGTGATCGCCATCACCTAGACGGCTTGGTGGTGATTGGGAGTTTGGTGATCATCCGGCGGAGCTTGTGGATGACCCAACTCATGTTGTGAGCGGTTTTGGGTGATTCGCCGCGACGGAGTGTCGAAGAATCAACCCGTAGAGAGCACTTGATCCTTGCGCGGATCAAGGGGGAGCGACACCCTTGCGCGGGTGCTCCAACGAGGACTAGTGGGGAGTGGCGACTCTCCGATACCTCGGAAAAACATCGCCGTGTTCCTTGCCCCTTTACATTCAAGCAATTACTTTCTCGTATTTACTTTCATTGCTTGTTTTACATTCCTAGAATTGCCATGCTAGACTAGGATTGGAAACTAGGGTGCAAAACTTTTTATCGGTAGACTCTCTAGGAACACAAGTAGGCACTAGGGGTGAATTCCGGCTTATAGGATTTAATTCTTGCAATTAATTTTTAGAAAAGCCCAATTCACCCCCCTCTTGGGCATCTTGATCCTTTCATTGTCAAAGTGTGTATTATTTGACATAATGTTTAAGAAAGTTGAAGATAGGGATTTGCACAAGAAAAAGCAAAGATTCAGGCAATGGCTGGTGTGAGCACAATTATTTTTTCGCAAGCACAATTGTTGTCAGTAAAGTGTGTATTATTTGACATAATGTTTAAGAACAGTTGAAGATAGGGATTTGCACAAGGAAAACATATATTCCAAAGACTGAACTGTGACAAAAAAAAACAATGCTGTTGACACTTCAACTGGAAAAACCTATAGTATCTCAGAAGTTGACCTTAGATTGCCAATATAAGTGCTACTTCTCTTTGACATATCAACCTTATCAGGACAAATTTGGTAGTCTGCAACTCTGCATGTGGGCTTCCGACACTTGTGTGCAGCAAGTAGGAACTTCCCATCATCAGCCAATGCTGCAAGATAATTATTCCAAACTCAGTAAACATATATAGTCCGGTTCCGCCTGATGAAACATTTGAGAGTGCCATCCCTTGGGCCAGGCTGAAAGTCAAGGAAATAACAGTATAAGTACTATTAAGTCAGAATAATTTCTCTTCAAACTTTAGGAGAATATAACTGTACAAGTACTTATTAAGTAAAAAATTTGAAGAATTCGCAATGTAATCGTCCCTCATGTCCTGAATCAGGCTCCTGAAAGATATCTTCCTCCTGCACCGTGCAAGAAAAAAGCCTTCTCAAAAATGGAAAGAGAAGTATCAACCACTAACGTGGATTAGCAATGCAATGGAACAGGTTGCATTTCAGAGCCATAATAACAGGACCAATCCAAAATTCTCAGCTTTGTTCTTTTATAGCTCTACTGAGTATATAATGAAAGGGCACTGGAAGATTGCGTGGACGCCAAAAATTGATGCGGCCAATGCCAATACAGCTTCTTGTTTGGGCATCTCATAACCTCATCCGTGTACAAAATGTCACTCAAAAATAGGAAAAGCAGCACAAGAAAGCATTCAATAGCAGTGAGTCCACAATTTAAATAAGATAAAACAAAAAAATGCAGAATTAGCAAAAACCTGATGAATATTGTCCTCATGGACAGATGGACGCTGGCAGGTTGAGTCCTTTAGTTTAGAGACCTGTTGGCCTTCCAACTTCTTCGGGTATTGCTGTCCAGCTACTATCTTGCAAACCTGAAGTCCACATGGAAATTAAGAAACAAGAGCAAACAATATAGAAGAGAAAAGAGTGTTGAAGCATAAGCCACATAGTTAAAGTTCATAGTTAGCAACCTCCACAGAGAATGTGTTTTGTGCTTTCTGCAATCAAGAAGGACAAGCTCAAATTTGATAACAAAGAATTGTGTTTATTCTATTGTGATTATAACAAAACAGCCAAAATTACCTGCTACCCAGGTATCAGGATGACATAAGGGCCACTGCTTGACATATCCCTGATGGGAAGGTTGGTGCCTCCATTCACCTTGACATTCAATATTCCGATGAACTCGATCATGCCAACCTGCAAAAGCGAAAAAGGAATCACTACATCTGAATAGTAAACCTTCAGTTATTTGTGTTTCTCCTATCACACAAATTACGCAAATGAATACCCCAATATTAGCTGATCTGGAAGGATAAACCTCAGTTATTTGTATTTCTCCTATCACACTATCCTTCAGAGAGAAATCTAGTTGTTGTACCATACATGTAGCAAAAATGTAAAAATTGGAAAACCTTCAGGAAAAAAATTACATTTTTATTTTTGGTTGATCGTGTGTGCATTATCATGAACATATATATGTCTGCACAAGGCTGCTACGGAATATTCCAGTGCTTAGCACCAGGAAATTATGCCACGCCACTCCATGAAGTAAAAATACCTGAGGTTGCAGTATCACCATGTTCACTCATCTTCTTAGGTGTATGCGTCAAACTGTACTCAATCCTGGCAAATGGATGTTTTTTTTTTGTGAATCCTGGCAAATGGATGTTGAATACGAAAAAGAAGTGAATAAAAGATGGCGAATCGCAAGTCTACACAGCACCAACTACCCTATGCAATTTAGCATCAGAGAAATCAGGAGCCCCCAGGGATTGTTGGGGAACTGTAACACTCCGGTGTTATGCAATGCATTTTTGCATGACAATCAAATTGCATAGCATTCATATCATTATAATTATGTATGATAATGATATAATTCGATTAAAATAAAAGCTTAAACATGCCACATTTCACGGATTATAATAATATGATAATCACATTATATCAAAAGCCTTGCAACCATAATTCTTACATCACTTGGAACCTTAGTTCAAATTTTGGAGCTCAAATTTGGTCAAAAACTTGTTCAAAAATAATTATGACAAATATTCAAAACTACTCCCTAATTTAGCTTTTATTTTGTCATTTAAAATCTATTAAGAATTTTGAAATGGCCCCTTAATCAAAGTTGTAGAGAATTCAATTTTGAGCAACTTTTATTTTTGGGCCAAATCCATAAAATGCTTTCTTCTTGTTCAAAATTTGGTTTGAAGTTTGAAATGCATTTAAATTCAAAAATCAAAAATCAAAAATTGATTTTCTTCCCTCGCGGGCCGCCGCCACCGATTCGGCCCAGAGCCAGAGTCGGCCCGCCTCATCGCGCGCGCGCCCGCGCTGCCCCGCCTCCGGCCCGGCCCAGCCGGCCGTCTCCCTCCTCCGCCCGCGCACTCGCCCGCGCGCGCTGGCGCTCCGGCAGAGCACGCACGCCGCGTGGCGGCCGCATGCCGGCCACAGCGGCCGGGTGGCGCTCGGTCGCCCCCACCAGCGCGAGCGCCCACGCCTTAACCCCCCCCGCGCAGCGCCTCGCCATTCCTCCCTCCGCTCTGCCTCCTCGCTTGTTCACCGAGCGCGGCTGCCGTTTCCGCCTCCGCCACCGCACGCGCTCGCCGGACGCGCGCGTTCCGACGAGCTCCGGCCACCGCAGACCTCTCCATCTCGCCCCGAGCTTCCTCTCTCTCTGGCGCACCCCGTGCTCACCTCCATCTCCCGCGGTAAGCTCCACAGCCCCGCCAATCGCTCGCCGGAGTTCCGGCCAAGCTCACCGTGGTTCTCCGCTCCGTGGAAACCCCGCCTCCGCCTCTTCTTTTCCCTCACTCGCGCAAGCATCTTGTTCGCCTCCTCCTCCCGGTGCTCGGACACCATCTCCCGTGCCGCCCCATGGCCGGAGAAGTGCTCCCGCCGGTGAGCAGCGCCGCCGAGCCGCCATGGCCGGTGGCAAGCTCGATTTCGAGCTCCTCCGGTCATGCCAATGGTCTCAACGGGACCGCCTCGTCTTGGGGATCACGACGGTGGTGACCTCGTCGCCGGCGACCTCGCCGTCGTCGAGATCCGCGCGGTCAGCGCCCTCCTTGGCTCGGAGTGGCTGACGCGTGGGACCCGGTTGACCCGCGGGCCCGCCTGTCTGTCTCTGTGTGCACGCGCGTGTGTAGATCGCCGGGTGCGTCTAGCAGTTCAGCGGCTGGAGTTAAAAAGGATTTTTGAAATTGATTTTTCAGAAAATGTATAAATGCTTTAGAAAAATTGTAACTTGCTCATTTTAGCTTCAAATTTGATGAAACAAATTTCTATGGACTCTTTGGGACCAGATCTATGAGATAAAATTGTTGCATGTCAAATTTGATGAACTTTTCTGTAGAGTTTATAATTAAATAGTAAAATGGCTATTTTCTTGATAAATACTTAATAAATCCTAGAAAAGTCAGAAAAACATGATTCCAAATTTATTAATCTTTTTGTGTCATGTACTTTCTATGGAAATTTTATATCTTGGGTGTTCTGTATAAAAATTTGTAGTTGCAGTTCAAATGCTTTTTGTTACCAATATTTGTTATTTTTGTTATTTAAATAAATTTGAATAAAACATGCAAGTGATAATTTTTCCATAGTGTTTGTTTAGGTAGTAGATAGTAGAAAAATTCCTAAATCTGTTGTTTGATACTTTTCATAATGTAAAGTATTTTAAATATCTATTTGAGGCCATAGTTTGTTATTTTTGTATAGTAAGTTCTAATTATCCAAATGCAGTAAAAATTTTATGTCAAGCTATTCTTGATATTAGTAACCCACTGTAATTTTATAAGATTTTTCTGAGCTACTAAAATATGTGTTGCTGTTCAACCTTAGGACTAATTAGGGTTTCTATTTATTCTTAATGCAAAGTTAGTTGGAAAATTATACTTTGGTGTATCTTTGAAGCCTCTCGATTTTCAAATACTCTTGCATGGTAGAAACTAGTGTTGGTAGTTTCCGAGTACATGTTCTTGGATGACGTAGACTACCTTGTAGAAGAGTCATAAGTTCCACATAATCCGATGACGGAATACATTCATTTCATCGCATGCATTCCGCATCATCATCATCTCATGTCACTTCTGCATTGCACCTATGCATGTTGCACTCATACTTCTGCATCATACAGGATCGCAGGAAGTGGTTCCGACAGTTGTTCCCGAGGACGCAGAGGAGCAGCTCGAAGTGACGGAGCCGGAGCCAGCAGAAGCCGAAGAGGAGTCCGGTGAAGAGCTTCCGGAGTGCCCTGACCATCGTCCCAGTACCTTCGAGCGAGGCAAGCCCCGGAGCATTTCTCCCCCGGTTTGCAAAGAATTATTTATTAACTTCACCTAATCTGATGCATTAAGTTTAGGAGTTGTTTGCAAACGTTGCTGCATTATACCTTGTTCCACCTTGTTTTACCCGATCCTTGTCACCCTGGTGTCCACGGTCAATACTTGCTTAGTTGCTTAGACCGGTAGAAGTCGGGTGATTGCCTGTCATCCGCGAGCTATAGGGGATTACCTGGTTTTATGTGAAAGAAATGTCATGTGAGAATAACTAAGTGTGGGAATGAATATGAGACCGGGCGGAAGCTTGCAGGGTTCTGGACTGTAGTGTCTTCCGTCTGTGTCGATTAAGGACCGTCCGATGTCGGGCCTCGGGTCATGTTGAACGCATGCCTCACATTTAGCTGGCCGAATAAAGTACCTTTCGACCGCGAAGCCGGGAGATTATTCGGGCCGAGTGGATTGCCCGCAACGCACTGTACCGGAGCAGTAGTGGCAGGAAACGGGGGCGCGATGATAAGGCCAAAGAGCAGTCGGGCGGCCCCCGGGTACATGTGGTTCCTGGCAAGCTCGCGACTTTACCTGAATGGTTGACTCGGTGACCAATACCTCACTTTAGCGGGTGGGTGAGGTTTGTGTGAGGAATAAATTACCAGCTGGTCAATAATCGATTCGAATCGCCATCGTTCACTGGATAGTGAACACTTGACTTGAGTTACTTCATCGTAGTAATATGGATGCAACACTTGGATAGTTATGAGGAAATGACATGGTAACTATTGTAAATTATCAATGGTAATCCTTGCTTGCTTAATTACATGGTTACTTCAGCATAAAGTGCAAACATAGTTGACAGGAGAATAAAGAATTAAAACATGACATGCTTTTGTAAATGATTTGCTAAGCTAAAAATGCTTTTCTTGCAAATGAGTCAGCTATCCCACCAAAATGCCTATCATGATCCTTGGAGTCTTTTGTTTTGGTTCTGTCGGGTAAGTCTAGCTGGGTACCTTCTCGTACTCAGGGCTTTGTTCCCACTTGTTGCAGATGGACAGATGTACTATGGTTATTGTATCAACTGTCTCTACCCTGCGATGGGCGAAGCCTAGGACCATGGGCAATGGTCACTCACTACTCCTCGCCTGATGCTTTTGTGGGAGATGATCGCGAGCTGGCACTTTATTTTGGAAAGTTGTGCGTGTGTGTGTGCTTTGAACTAATGCTTCCGCTACTTTATTTGAAACTGGTTTGTAATAACTATGTTTAAACTCTGATGTATTTTGTGCCGCAAGCTACTGTGTAACTTATGAAGGTAATCGCTGAACTTATTACGATCTTGGCTGTGATGTGAAATGGTTTGAAATCCGTCGAGATTTCACGGACTACCGGGTTATACGGGCTTAAGTTTGGTAAATTGTCCGTCCGTTGGATGATTTTCTTACTTAATCTCGTATAATTGGGCGGTTCTGTTACAGCTGGTATCGGAGCATGGTTTAGCGTAATTACTGTTCATAAGTGTATTTAAACCAAAACCCTGCTTAAAAAGTGTGATTTTGAAACTAAAAAGTGTGCCAGTGGTCATATCCTGTATGCCCAGTTAAGGACTCTAGGTGGCTATTTAAGTACTAACTTGGGGTTCTGCACCATATTTCTTTTTCGTTGCTCATACGGCGTGCTATTGTATGAGTGCCACTTAATTGAGTGGTAATGTATGGATCAGTTACCTCTACGCTTCGGTAAGTGTGAGTTGTGAGAGCATGATCGGATACACCGCCGATCTAGGGAAAGTGCTTATATGATACTTGGATAATTACATGTTTTACACATGTTTTTATAAAAGTGTCGCATGTGTGGGTGTTCCGTCCGTTGAGGCGATGCCGTCAATAGGACGATGTGTTTGGGTAGTTACTACCGTTGTACACGCATCTGGGGATTCGTGTAAAGCGTGTAGGTAGATTTACTGCTTTCATGCATTCATGGGGAAATGGGCTGAAATGAGTTTTCTGCAGGTACATAACAGCGTATCGTGTAGACCGAATTAGTTACGTATATGAGAGATCGTTGTATGCCACCGAATTCACCGTTAGATGCTTTTTCATAAGTTTGTGAGAACGTAAGACTCGTGCATGCATCATAATTGTTTGTGCATTCCATTCATGGCATGCATCCCTCCCCTTATAAAAGGATTATCCCATTTCGATAAAAGTGACCTCAACTAAAATATGTTCTCACCGGGTAATTTAAAACTTGTGCTACAGATGGCCCGCACGAAGCAAACTGCCCGCAAGTCCACTGGAGGAAGAGCACCCCGTCGTCAGCTAGCCCCGCGGGAGCACCGCAACACGGACACTTTTCTAAGCGAGTTTGGCATGCCCACCTTGCTTTGGAGAGTGCTCCATGATGTGGGGTACCCGGAGGGACAAGAGCCAGTTTACTCTTGGAGCGAGAGCCAGCTAGCTGAAGATGGACTTGCTGTGGTAGAGATCACCGTCCCTGCTCTTGGTGATGCGCCAGAATGGGATGGTTGGCATCTGGAGTTCGAAGGACGCACTCCAGTCGAGGGTGCAGAGGGCGCAGCTTTTCGCGTCATCCGAGACATCATGAGCAGATTTCCCAATGAGTTAGCAGCAGCTTTGGCCGGTACCTTCCCGAGAGATGATCCTCGCGACGCCATTTGGGTACAGCCGCAAGGAAGTGCCCTGGTTAGAGGCCCCAGTGAAGGACGGGCTAGCGACAATCACACCATGAGTGCCATGTATGCAGCCATCAGAGCATACCAAGGTCTGGAGAATACCTATTGGACCTTGACTGGCCTACGTGGTGATGATCGGCTTGAAGCAAGGAAGCAGAAGAAAAAGCAAGCGCGTGCCATAGCTAGCTTGCAGGAGCAGTTGGCTGATATGAGCTTGCAGCGGGACCGAGCTCTCGAGAGAGGCGAGAGTTCCTTGCAGCAGGTGCAGAGGCTGACTCAGGCCAACAGGAATGCAGATCGCCTGTTGGAGCAGCTAGTACAGGAAAGGAATGAAGCCTGGAACGAGAGAGACCTTCTGAGGCAGAGGGTCGAGGAGCTAGAAGAGTACAATGCCAACTTGCATGAAGAGTTCCATGCCCTCTACAACGGGATGGGCCCGTATGCTCCTCCGAACGCCGCTCAGATGGACATCGACGACGACGCTGCAGCTGAGGGTAGCGAGGGCGACGCCTCCGACATCGACGATGGCCCCGAGGAGTAGGATAGTGTCCTGCGTTAGTAGCTAGGCTTGACGCGATGGCCTTCTTTTGGTTTTCATGTATCATGATGTATCCTGTTCGACCTTGAGACTAACGATCTTTGGAGTTTGGTTGTGTATGCGATACCCGAACGCATAAAAGTCCAGTGTATGTATGCTGGCAACGTGGTTGTATGGAACGTGATGTTGCATTTGAAGTAACTGAATTGGTGCTGTTGTTTAATTGGAATGAAATTATTGCGCCTCTGTTTTCTTGTATGACTTGTTCTCTCCAATGAATTCAGTATGGCATAATTGTTCATTCGGACATAATTTTACAACTTCACTCAATTGTGCTTGTTGCTGAAATATGCAGATGGCCAACACTCGTCGTGCTACGTATGAAGCCGCTGAGACTGGTGGCAATGGTGCAGGAGCTGGTGGAAGTGGTGCCAACAATGTCAACCACCAGGAACCACGTCCAGAACCACATTTGCCCCCTCCTCCGCCGCTTACCGCAGAAATGTTCTTCACACAGTTTCTTGGAAGTCAACGCAGTACTGAACAATCACAGAGGAATATGGAAGACTTTCTGCGTACCATCGCGGAAAATGTTCAAAGAGGAAATAATCAAGGTGGTGGCCATGGAGTGAACCAGTACAGCAGTTTCAAGGATTTCATGGATACGAGGCCACCTATTTTTAAAGAAGCAGCAGAGCCACTTGATGCCGAAGAATGGATTAACACTATGGAAGATAAGTTCCGTGTGTTGAGGATGACAGAAGTTCTGAAAGTAGAGTATGCTGCACATCAGTTACAAGGACCAGCAGGAATGTGGTGGAAGCATCACCGCAGTACTTTTCCTCCTAATGCCCAGATCTCTTGGAGGGATTTCACTGAAGCTTTTAAGGGAGTTTATATTCCCCCAGGGTTGGTTGAGATGAAGCTTGGAGAGTTTTTAGCCTTGAATCAGGGTACCAAGACGGTGACACAGTATCTGCATGCCTTTAATAATTTGTGCCGCTATGCTCCAGACATGGTTGACACAGATGCAAAGAAGATTGCTAGTTTCAAGAGAGGGTTGAGTCCGAAGATGATGAAGCATGTGGGTACCAATACCCGCAACAGATTCAACGACTTTATCAGTGACTGTTTGAAGCAAGAGAAGAACAATAATGCTTACACCGCATCCAAGAACCGCAAGAGAGTGTTCGAGTCAGGACCATCCCAGTCCAGAGTTGTCCCTGCCAACCGTTCATCTTATCGTCCGTCCGCACCTGGTGCGAGGTTCAGGCCGCCGCAGCATAAAACCCAGAACTACAAGGGGCCACAGAAACCGTACAAGATGGCAGTGCCGCCAACAAAGACCAACGCAGCTGCAGAACAGAGCAACTCCAAGGGAGCTATAGGGTCTGCTGGTACAGTGAAAGGGCCCTACTACAACTGTGGTCAGCCAGGCCACTTTTCCAAGTTCTGCCCTTATCCGCCTAAAAGAAGCAACAAACTTACAATGCTCGTGTACACCACACCGCCATTGATGAAGTTCCTGAGGGAGAGCCTGTAACTGCTGGTAAGTTTCTTGTGAACCATCACCCTGCAGTTGTTCTTTTTTATTCTGGATCTTCGCATTCTTTCATGAGTCAAGCATTTGCACGGAAGCATGAACAACTATGCACAGAATTGAGTTATGGTTATCGCATAAGTTCAGCAGGAGCTGATGTGTTAACCAATAAGATGGTTAGAGGGGCAACCCTTGAGTTAGGTAGTCGGAAGTTCAGAGTGAACCTGGTAGTTATGCCTGGACTAGTTTTGGATGTAATAATAGGAATGAACTGGATGAAAGACTGGGAAGCAGTCATAGATACAAGCAGTCGGATGCTTACCCTTAAAGATCCCCAGGCAGAGGGTACTTTTCAGGTACCATTGCCTAAAAGAACAGATCTGGTGAGTGTGACCGGTGCCATGGAAGTTACTCCTATCCATCAGATCCCAGTAGTATGTGAGTTCCCGGATGTGTTTCCAGACGAGTTGCCTGGCCTTCCTCCAGATAGAGATGTTGAGTTCGGAATCGAGTTGATCCCCGGGACGGCTCCAATTTCAAGGAGACCTTATCGGATGCCTCCGGATGAATTAGCTGAGTTGAAGAAACAGTTGGAAGAGTTATTAAAAAAGGGGTTTATTCGCCCAAGTAAGTCTGAATGGGGATGTCCTGCCTTGTTTGTAAAGAAAAAGAAAGAGGGTACTCTCAGGATGTGTGTGGATTACCGACCTCTTAACGCTGTAACCATCAAGAATAAATATCCCTTGCCTCATATTGATGTTCTGTTTGATCAGTTAGCTAAAGCCAGAGTGTTCTCCAAGATAGACTTAGGTCTGGGTATCATCAGATAAAGATTAGACCTCAAGATGTTCCGAAAACCGCCTTTTCTACCAGATACGGGTTGTACGAGTATCTTGTTATGTCATTTGGACTAACAAATGCTCCTGCATATTTATGTATCTGATGAATACGGTTTTCAT